>VYXC01013155.1:390835-443903 GCA_013397175.1 Platysteira castanea
GCGGCGGGAAGGGCGGGGGAGCGCGCGGGGCGGGGCCGTCTCGGCGCTGAGGGCGCTCGCTGCGAGCCGGCCCTCCCAGCCCGCAAATCGTGGAATAGCGGCGGAAGAGCTCCACAGGGGTCATACATGTCCGACTGCTGGCCCTGCACAGACATCCTGACAGTCCCACCCTCTGCATCCCTGAGAGCGTTGTCCAAACACTCCGGGAGCTCTGGCGGCCTTTGGGCCGTGACCATTCCAAGGCAAGCCTGGTCAGTGCCAGACCACCCTCTGCTGGAAGAACCTTTCCCTAATTTCCAACCTAAACATGCCCTGACACAGTTCCAGCCGTTCCCTGGGTCCCGTCCCTGGTCCCAGGGAGAAGTCCCTCGGGAGGAAGCTGTAGGTCAGCTCACGTGAGTTTAAATCCCTAATTAATAACTGGAAATTAACCTCGCAGCTGCGCTCTAGCTCCATAGGAACCTGCCGGCATAGCCCGGAATTCCCTGAGCCCCCCGTACGGGATGTCCCAGCTGGCGGGATGGAGGTGACGGCTGTGGGCTGCAGGGGGGGAATAGGAAATACGGGCCCTGGCAGCGAACCCAAAGTGTGGGGAAAAGCCTGGATCTCCGGGATGGAGCCAGGCCGGAGCAGTTACGTCCATGGCTGAGTCTGCCACCCTCAGGGCTTCCCGGTGCCACTGGAGGTGCCCAGCGGGAGCGGCTGCCCTGGGAAGGGTCTCTTCCCAAAATTGTATCCATGGGGATTCCAGCAGGTATTCCCTGGTTCTCAATCCAATCTCAATCTCAATCCAATTAATCTCAATCCAATCAATCCAAGACCTGTTGCTTCTCAGTTAAAGAAAGAGCAACAACAAAAACAACCCCTCACCCCGAGGTCATAAATAAAATATTAACATCCTCATGCTTTTCCTTATTCTTTTCCCTGTGAACAAGCACTGTCGCTGATCTTGGAAAATGGGAATGCCATTGCACAACAGGCATTGTGAACACAAGGTGGCAGGATTAAAAAGCACATTTTAGATACAGTTGCAGCCCATAAATGTAGTAATACAAAACTTGTTTTGTGACGCTCACATGGCGCACGAATAAAGTGCTGGAAATAATCAAGAGAGGAGCTGCAATGTTGTTCTCCAGTACAGCCAGAAAGCGGGATTATATTCCCAGTGAAATTACAATAAAAGCTCAGAAATGAAATAAATTTAATCAAGAATTAGAAGAAAGAAAGCAAAAATGGGGCTGATTAGCTGAAGATCTTTCTTGTGTGAAATGCTTTTTGAGGAATTCATGATCAATCCAAATGAAATGTAATTCACAGGAGAATTCTTAGTGGACATTCGCTTTCAGCAGACCTGGAGTCAAGAAAACACTCAGTAACAAAACTTATTTCCTCCTTTAAATAAACAAAATGTGTCGAAGTCTGGAACGTTCGCAAGAAACAAAAATAATTCACTGCAAACTTGGCGTGATTAAAACAGAGGTAGCTTTAATGCTGCTTCAGTTAAAAACATATGGAAAGGGATTTAAGTTCTTCAGTTTAAACTAGAACAGTCTTAAACCCGTGTAAACAACGTACAACATCTCAACAGTGTCTCCTGAGCGTGCTGGTGCTCGGTGAGAAGTTTCCCCTGATGCTTCATCTCTCCAGTTCTATTCTCATTACGAAGTCATACGTTTAATTCTTCACTAAGTGGACTCAGAGAACCGAAAGGACTTCAACAGCTCTTCTCTGGATGAGGAAACCCTGACAGAATCCATCGACCAGTTTCTGATTGATCTGACTGTAAATTTAAAGCGTGGATCCAATTGATCCCATGCTCTTCGTGCTGCTTCCCAGTCTTCACGTGGGTGACTGCCAGGCCATCCACAAAATGAATTTATGCGTCTTAAAAATAAGCTGACTCTAAAGGCCCTTAGAGTTCAAGAAAATCAGTTAATTTAAAAAAATAATAATGTGTAGAGAACAGGAAAAAAGGCAGCAGCCTGAAAAATAAATACGTGGAAATCAAGGGAAATAAGGAAAGAAGAGCCTGTTAAGTTTAAAAATAATTGGAACAGTCACACAAAATGTTTCTTCAAGTGGTGCAAGAAATGAGGAGAAGGAGCAGTTTATATAGAAAAATATATTTTTTAAGTCTTTGGTAGCAATGAATTATTCTGGTTTTTACAGTACTTGTGTGCTAAAAATAGCTTTCTATTATTCATGTAAGCATATTTTATAATTTATTCCCTAGTGTAGTTTATTGACCAAACTTATAGAAAAGCCAAAGAGAAAAATTCAGGAAGAGATGACAAAAACATCTTATCTGAAGACACAAATATCTGAATCAAGTTCACTCTAGAACATGTTGCCATGTCTGGCTACTCTGCTCACATAATACCAAATTTTCCGGATAAGAAGTTTGTTTTTCCTTGGGATGTTGCATTCTTGCCATCCCCTGCCTTGGAAGGCGTGTCCATGGTGGTGTACCTGATCTGGAACCCACCAGCAGTCACCGAGGCATCCGTCAGGAACTTCAGGGTCATGACATTGCCTGGGCCAAGGAAAACACAAACAGAGGTTAGAGGGTTGGGGTGGCATAAAAATGTGGTATTTCTGATAGGTTTTTTTGGGGTTTAAGGTTTTTTTCAGATATATTTTTTGGCTCTTCCTTGCTAAGCATCAGATCTTTCCAGCAATCCACTGGGTCTCTCTGCTTCCCAGCTGGGAGGATTGTAGATCCATCAGCTCCATGGAAAACCAGGCAGATGTTCTTCAGTTGTCTCAGTTTGGAGAAAGTTCTGCTTTCATGTCCCTTCCAACCCCTTCCATTTTTCTATGATTCCAGGATTCCATGAATTCAGTTTTTCTGTTCTCTTTCTGACAGTAGCATGAGTTTCCACACAGATTATCCCTAGACTATCCCAGGGAACACAATCTAATCCCAGGAAATTAGAGTACCCTCTAATTAAGATGATCTACATTTCTTTAGAAGTAATTAATTGCCTTTTTGATTTTCCACAAAGTGCAAATAACTTACCTGTGCTGATGATGTCATCTGGCAATTCATCTCCGCAAAACCTGGAAAAACATGGAAATGCTGATGATTAAAGGACGTGGGAGCTCTGGTACAGTCCTGCTCCATGTGCAGCCTCTCCACTGTGCTCTCCTTGAAGCTGGAGATAAATTGGAGATAAGGGGATAAATTGTTTTTAGGTCTTCAGTGTTTGGAATTCTACGTTAAAACAATTGCCTGAAGAATTTTTTGTCATCATCCCATGGTAAGATTTAGGGGAGGAACCAGTTTTCAGTATCTGCAGGAAGTAAATGATGCAAACCAAGAAAAAGAGCAATTCCACAAGGGGTTAAGGAAAAGAAGAGAGACCCAAGGCTAAGAAAGGAAAAACATTGCCAAAAAAAATCCATTTAAATTATCTGTAAAAGCAAACCAAATGGACTGTATCCTCACTTTGCTACACATGATTTGCAGAGAGGACGTGAAAAGTGGCAGGAATTGGTTTTTTATCACTTCTTCTGCTTTATTTTTTGTTCTGGAAAATACAGACACTTCAACCCAAAATATGACTAATAAAAGGTAAGTGAAACTGTAATGCTGAAGAAAAGAAAGTGAGAATTAAGCCAAGAAGGAATTATCTAATAAGAGAGATGAAATATAACCCTTGTTCTGGTATTGTTAGAAAATAACTGTAGCAGACAATAACTTAAATTAAATATATTTTTGTTAACAGTTTAACACCTCCTTTCAATTAAAGCGAACACAAAATTCTGTTTGAGATTGCCAGGGGTTCTTCCTGGAGAAACAGGATAAGCAGATAAATAAAAAGTCTCGCAGCTTTCTTTCATCCCATTTAACAAAGCAGAAAAAGGCAAAGCTCAACTCCCTGAAACTCTGAACAGGTCTGTGTTAATGGCATTAAAGCAAATTACCAGGAAAGATAAATCAGGGAACATTGCTACAGGAACTAGGGGCACCTCAGCAGTGTTAATTAGATAAGGTTCTTCTGAGGGGGGAAATTGAGGAAAATAAGGAGAGAAAAGCTGGTTAAATTTATAAATAATTGGAACAGTCACACAAAAAGTCTGTTCCAACGGTGCAAGAAATGAGGGGAGGGAGCAGTTTATATAGAAAAATAATTTTGTGAAGTCCTTGGTAGCAGTGAATTCTTCAGATTTTTACAGTATTCTAAAATTAGTTTTCTCTCATTCATGTAAGGATATTTTATAATTTATCATTTATAAACAGTGTTCTTCGGAGGGGGTGGGGGGCACAAATTAAACATTCATTTGCATTTTAAAGCTGGCTGTGCTTTACCTGCCCACAAATCCATTGATGTCATCGTAGCTGTCATAGATTTCCAGAAAATCAGCCAGACAGGCAGTGTCATCCTCCACATCAAACTCCAGGAACTGCAGGTGGATCCTCTGGCCGTACTTGACTCGGATGTGCCAGTAGCATATCTGCTCATTTTCATACTCGTTTGGGTAGCCTGGGGACTTGAAAACATGTTTGGAATCTGTGAAGACTCCACCACACTCTTTTCCTACAAGAGAAATAAAACCAGCAGAGTTAAAGAATGAATTCTGGCTGTGGTTTGAAGCTTCAGGTGCTTTGACCCAGAGATCTGTAGGAAATCACACAGGAACAGCCAGACTGATAAAGCTTCTCGTGTATTCACTCAGTGAATGGCAGTCATGCCTAGCTTTTGGAAGCAGATATTTTGGAAGCAAGAGGCGTGATCCAAAACTCACTGAATTCAGAGGAAAAGCTTTCTCTGACTTCAGTGGATTTGGGGCCAGAGCTGTGTGTTTTATGTAGAAGGCATTTGGGATTTCTGGCTCTGTCAAGCTTTACAGCTGTGCTTGCAAGCCACACTGACACTCAGGTTCATCCTTTCTTCTTCAAAAACCTCTTGCAAGTGTGTCCTCTGCAAAAACAGGCTCGTGATCACACACATGGTCTTGTACTCCTGTTGTTCCTGCTGCTCTTTGCTCCCTTTGGGATAAAAACACTCCTGGTTTGACTTAGTGGTCTTTTGGACTTTGCCAGCTCCCCGACAGTGGGGCTGACCAAACTGAGGCCCTCATCCCACCTGAATTTGGGATTTGTCGCTGTTCAGAGCTGGGCAGAGGGAGGTGCCATGTCAGGTTATTCAGGGCACAGGGATTAGGAGGGCTAGGAGGGATTAACCCCCTGAGTTTGTACATTCTCCACGAGCCCAGAACTTTCCAGCTCAGCTCACACTCCAGTACCTGGAGAGCTGGGTCCAGCTCAGGGGCTGCCACCAAGAAGGATGTGGATCTGCTGGAGAGAGTCCAGAGGAGGCCATGGAGCTGCTCCAAGGGCTGGAACCCCTCTGGAGCCGGACTGGGAGAGCTGGGGGTGCTCACCTGGAGAGAAGAAGGCTCCAGGGAGAGCTCAGAGCCCCTTCCAGGGCCTAAAGGGGCTCCAGGAGAGCTGGAGAGGGATGGGGACAAGGGATGGAGGGACAGGACACAGGGAATGGCTTCCACTGCCAGAGGGCAGGGATAGATGGGATACTGGAAAGGAATTCCTGGCTGGGAGGGTGGTGAGGGGGTGCGATGGAATTCCCGGGAAAGCTGTGGCTGCCCCTGGATCCCTGGAAATGCCCGAGGCCAGGTTGGAATAACCTGGGACAGTGGAAGGTGTCCCTGCCCATGGCAGGTGGTGGCACTGGAAGGGCTGTAAGGTCCCTCCCAAACCATTCCCTGGTTCCATCATTCCCTGATCACCGCTAGGTGGGATGAACACTTCAAACACCCAAACATTTCCACAAGTTCCGTTTGCCATCTTTGACCTCCTGGAGCAGAGTCCAGGCTCAGATCTGTCAGAGGTTTGTCCCTGCTCCCCCAGGCTGCTCACATCCCCGCTGCTCACATCCCCGCCAGGCTCCACAGACCAGGAATACAAATCCCTTCAGTGCTGGAGACTCATGTCTGGGCAGTTCTGGCAGCTCTGGTTTCCTTTTGTGCTCTGACCAAGCAGTGTTTGGACAGCATCTCCCCGCGGCCCAGAGGAGAGGGCTGACAAAGGACAAAGTCACAAGCAGTAATTCCGAGGGCAGGAACCTCTCTGGAAGCTCTCTGTGTGTGTGTGGAACATCTGGGAACGGCCCCCACCCCACAGAGCTATTTGACGAACGTAAACAAGCTCCAGCCCTGGGAGCACAAACAAAATCTGCACAGCTGTGCAGACGTCATGGACAGGCCTGATTCTGGCTCTGCCAGGCCACTGGGAGCAGCAGCAGAGCCGAGCCCAGCTTTGCTTTCCTTCTTGGTGCCATGTTTGCCATCTCCCCTGCTCAGTGAGATGACACCGAGCTAAACTGTGCAATGGCCATGGGGGTATTGCAGCCACCTGCAGGGCAGTGGGAAGGGACTGAGGAGATGTCTCTGCCGGGACTTTTGTCAGTCGTGTCGGAACTCTGATCTGCTCTGGAGCTCCACATTTCCTCATCTAGTTACACACAAAGCACTGCTGGGAGCTGGTGGGAGGTTCAGTCAGAGAATCGTAGAATTACAGAATGATTTGGGTTAGGAGGGAGCTTAAAGCCCACCCAGTGCCACCCCTGCCATGGGCAGGGACACCTCCCACCATCCCAGGGTGCTCCAAACCCCATCCAGCCTGGCCTTGGACACTGCCAGGGATCCAGGGGCAGCCACAGCTTCTCTGGGCACCCTGTGCCAGGGCCTCCCCACCTTTACAGGGAAGAATTTCTCCCTAGGAAAAGTTCCTAAGAATGCCAGTCCCAGACAGGGCTTCATTTTCAGAGTTGTTGTATCTCAGACACAAAAAGGAAGGGTTAACGCTAAATTTAGCCTGTTACAGGCAGAATGCCTCAGATTATGGGCAGAAACCCCCCAGATTATGGGCAGAAACCCCTCAGACTATTCAGATAAATTGGAGGCTAAATGCAAAGCCTTACACAAAAGGGGACAAGCCCAGTGGTTGCTGTCTCTCACCGTTGGGGTTGTAGCAGTAGGCGTCCCACCTCTCGCTCCTGTTGAGGCGAATTCCATAGTCAACAATTCCAGTCTTGCCAAAGCCGCAGTTGGCTCCAGCTTTTACTATGGGATAACCAACTCTGCCCTTTGCCATCCAGCCAGCAGCACACACGTGGAATCCTGCAGCAGAGGGAAAGTGAGACATGGATCTGATCAATCCTAGGCTGCTCTTACTCAGCAAAGTCTTACTCAAGCTGATGGCTCAATGGCCTGGGTGTAATTGGCCTGATAGGAATTGAGCTACACGGGAGAACAGGACTCTCAGAGGGTAATTTGAAACATGGAGGATAAAGTGGAATTGTGTTCTCCACAATGTGATTACTGGTTCTTCATCTGAAAGCCAAAATCAAACGCAGATGGGCTGCACGGCTCCCCGGGTAGTCAGTTTGAAGTGCTCTACCAGCACTTGTAATCAAATTATCCATTGGATGAGTTTTCCAAGGGTGTTCTTTGTTTCCCTTTTGAGGTCACACAAATTTACTCAATCACATCTCAAGAGTCCTCAGCTTTAAGTTCTAAAAATACATAAAATACTACGGACAAATACTACAGACAGCTAAAATCCCCAAGTATTTGCTTAAAACACTTTCAATTGAAATTTAAATACCTGAAATGCCTCAAGTATTTCTTGCCAAGCAAAAAGATCCCGTTAATGCATTTTGTGGCTGAGAACACCAACAGCCAAGGAATGCAACGTTGTTCACCCTCTGGTAGAGACCCATCCAATGTTTTCATGGACAGGAACTGGAACATATTTGTGGCATCTTAGGGCTCTGAGCTCCTCAGAAGAAACAAAAGTACCCTTTTCGCGTGTGTGCTGGTGCTGGGAGCCAGCTTCTGACTCAACAGCAGAGTGAAAAAATGTCTGCAGTGGAGGATATTTTCCATTGTTTTCCCAGCACTCTGAGTGAATGAAGAACTTATTAGGAATCAACTGGAAATACAGCAGGCCCCTCACGCAGCTCCACTTTTCACTCCAAGCATAGAACTCATTCCCTTGCAGAGAAAATATCTTGATGGAAACAAAAGATGTTGAGTGTTTGGAGCGAGTGCAGAGGAGCCACGGAGCTGCTCCCAGGGCTGGAGCCCCTCTGGAGCCAGAGAGAGCTGGGAGGGCTCACCTGGAGAAGGGAAGGCTTCAGGGAGAGCTCAGAGCCCCTTGCAGGGCCTAAAGGGGCTCCAGGAGAGCTGGAGTGGGACTGGGGACAAGGGATGGAGGAACAGGACACAGGGAATGGCTTCCACTGCCAGAGAGCAGGGATGGATGGGATATTGGGAAGGAATTCCTGGCTGGGAGGGTGGTGGGACCACGGCATTCATCATGCTCCGTTACCAAGTAGGCAGCTTGGCCAAAAATCCATGGAGTTTACAAATCTCTCCGCCCCAGAGCTCACTGCAGACATCACAACACACCACTGGCCACCCTCTCCAGGAGCCACGTGAGCCCCACAGTGCCATGACTTTTTCCAAACCTATTTTCCGAGCCGCCTCCAGCTGCTGGTACGTGGCCAGGTGTCCTCCCTCGTACTCGCACACGGCCTTGGCCTCGGTGTAGGTGAGCCGGTACTTGCCGGAGCGCGCCTCCCGGTGATACACCCCGGCCGCTCGCTCTGCGGGGACAAAGGGGACAGGCCCTGCAGATCAGCCCTCAGCAGCCCAGCAGCTTCCCCTAGCCTGACACACTGGGCTGCTCCTCCTCACAGTGAAGAGGAAACGTTCAGCTGTGCCACGTAGGAAGCGTCAGGAAAGCTCATCCCTCCCCACCCAAAGGGATGTGTGTGGGACCCACAGGGATGTGTGTGTGGGACCCAAAGGGATGTGGGACCCACAGGGATGTGTGTGTGGGACCCAAAGGGATGTGGGACCCACAGGGATGTGTGTGTGGGACCCAAAGGGATGTGGGACCCACAGGGATGTGTGTGTGGGACCCAAAGGGATATGTGACCCAAAGGGATATGTGTGCATCCCACAGGGATGTGTGTGTGACTCTAAGGGATGGGTGTGCATCCCAAAGGGATGTGTGTGTGACCTAAAGGGATGTGTGGGACCCAAAGGGATGTGTGTGCATCCCAAAGGTAGGATTTGGTGTGGGACAAGTTTAGAACAGAGCGAGGCGGTGCTTGGAGAGTTTGAGAACAACAGAAAGTCAACAAATGCTGGGAAGGCCTCCCCCGAGATGACTCCAAGGGCAGTAGCCATGGGAACGGTCTGGAGTCAGCATCCCGAGCTCTGTGTATCCTGTCTGACTCGGGGGAAGCTCCTTCTGGATCCCTATCACAGCATCCTTTTGGCTGTAACTCCGAGAGCCTTTGGAGGATGAATCAGAGCTTTGTTTTGAATCTCCGGAGAAGTGAAATCACAGCTACTCAGAGAGAGGAGAGGCAGAAATGAAAGGGGGGGAAAATGTGAAATAAAAATATCTGAGCATGTGTCACAAAGGGCAGGACCAGAACAATTGCTGGCTGACATTTCTGCTGCACAGAAAATTAAAGCACTCTCTTCATTATTGTTTTTACTTTGCCGTGGTGAGTCCGAGATAAAACAGCTTTCCAAGGAAACCTAGAAACTGCCACTGCTGCTACAAGTTTTAGAATCTTCGCATGTTGCGCTTGTCTGATGCCATATGTAGGGAAATCTGTCTCGGCAGCAATCTGCATTTCTAATCCGAGCGGGCTTTTTGTTTCGGTCTCACTTATATTTAGCATAATCTGAGAGGAATGGCTGTTTGCAGCTCTCCCCAGCCAGTGGGGCTGAGGAAAGCTGGGAGGCAGGGAGCATTGTTACAGAAGTTATTTGTAGCATGAAAATAAAGAATGTATTTGCAAGGGACATGCCCGGGGTCAGTGCTTTTGGCTGGGTTAGGGGAGTTTCTAAAAAAGCCACGGTCAGCACTGGAGTGTGGTTAGGAATGGTGAGAGCCCTTAATAGACACAGGATGACGTTTGCCAGGGTGGTTTTTGGACCTGCAGCCACTGGCTGTGTGCCCAGAGAAATAAATTAGAGTGCTGACAACAGTCTCAGGAGAGCGAGAGCCTCCTTCGACAACATCACTGGGAATATCACGGGCACGGGCACGGGATAACAGATCCTCCACGGAAAACTCTTCCTGAAGGAGTTCCATCAGCCGTAACAGCCCACAGCTGGGGGATAAGGGCATGTTCTGCTACAAAAACTCTCCTTTAATTAAGGATTTATTCATAGGAAGTGTTACTTTTCAGTCACTCAATAGTCTGTCATGTCTAAGCTCGTGAGAAATCAGGATAAATCAGCTCCCTGTGTGCAACACTGGGAATGTTGTGTGGGATTGGGAATGTGGGGCTGGCAAAGCTGAATCCCTCAGGAAGCAGCAAAGTGCTGGGCCTGGCTGCAAGCCCAGGGGACAGCCTGGAATCCACATTATTGATCCCTGCAGAGCACACCGAAGGGAACTGGAAGGTGATTGGAAAACACTGAATGTATTCCTTGAGCTCTTAGAGCTGCCGCTAAAATCTCACCATTTTTAGCTGGCTTTATCACCTGGCAATATTGTTTTCAAATCTTATCCCTCGAAAGGAATCTCCCCCTGTTTATTGCTGAAATTTTGCTATGGACAGGCACCAGATTTTCCAGAATATTGCTGGAAAGATCAGCTCTTCACAGAGTCTGCAAGGCTGAAACCAGCAGCAGCACCACCCTGCAAGAGCTTTCATCTCTTTTATTCCTCTGCGACGTGAAAAAGTAGCCTTTGGAAAAACAGACCACACACACATCCTCTCCCCGGCTCTGAGAGTTGCTGCTGTCTCCCTGGGTCCCAGTTTAAGGACCACAGCATTCCCTAACAGAATATCCTAATTAACTGATGGGATCTTGCACTGGCAGTTTTTTCCCTGTGTCCCTCTTAATTCCATGTGGGGCTGTGCAGGCAGATAAACTCCATCATCAAACACAGACCCAGGTCAGAGCAGTATTAACTCTTCATTTACATATTCATGTCTCTGGATATATTTCCATGCATAGATTCACAGGAAAATGCACATGAATTGCTATTTGTGGAGGTGAGCTCATAAACCTGCAGGAAATGTTGATTTTTGTGGCAAGCACAAGCGCGTGCCACAGGGCCGTGGGTCCCACGGCTGACATGTTTCTGCCAGCTCACACCCCCTAAAATGCCTCCTTGGAGCCCAGAGACGGCGGGATCCTGCAAGGACACTGCCCCTCTGCTCACCCCCAGCAGCAGGAGATGGTGAAATGCAGCCAAAGCCTCTCCTGCACAAACACAAGCAGTGTGAGATCTGGCCTCGGGAAGTACCTGCATATGCATGAAACCAGTGCTGAACGCTAAATAACGAGGAATATTTCACTTCTAAGCAGAAGGTGGCCACGTAGAGCTCCTGGCAGGGGCCTCTGCTACTCAGAGAACTCCACCAAACGGGGTCGGTGCAGCCCCTAACCCCCCCGACACATGGGGTGGGAATGGGAGTGGAATTGTGAGCAGAGCACAGCAGCTGTCCTGGAAAACCCCATGGCACTAAGAACCAGCACTGGAATGAGCCCTGTGAGCAAATCTAGGCAAGACCGTGCCCACCCCGTCCTCAGCTGACAATAAACCCCCGGTCACAACGTGCTGGTGGCAAAAATGAGCATTAAAATTCCATTGGCACCAGGAATACATTCCCAAGGAGGCGACAGAGGCAGCTGCAGCAGCGCTGGCTGAGGAACAGGAGAGGTTTTGTGACAAGGAAAAAGGTAAAAGCCAGGGGGGTTTCCAGAGTGACAGCAATTCAAGATTTTATATATGTACCTGCTAAAGGTTTGTGGAGGGAGAAGGTAAAATGGAAATTTTCCTGACTTTTGGGTTTAGTTCTTTATCAGAAGAGGAGATAAGCAAAGCTCAGATGTCACTGAGCATCCCCAGGTTTTATTCCAGAGAGGGGAGCTCATGCAGGGTGAGGCTGAGATTGGGGTGACTCCTTTTACTATTCAAGTTATTTTATTTTAAATCCAAAGCAGCATGAACTAGATGTCTGTGAATTGGCCAATTTTATCTTCATTTATCTATGGAGTCACTGAATGCCACTGGTAATTCAATTAACTGCACTCTGAGGTTCCTTTGTTGTTGCTGCTGCACTTACACAAGACGGTGCATTTCTATTTTGGTTTGTTTATTTTGAGAAAGCCATCAGGTTTTTTTACCCCCTGGTTTATTTTTAAACCATCATGGTAAATGCTTCGAGGTGTAGCCAAACAGAATTTCATTATGCATTCCAATCAGCACACACTTGCTCCATTTTAAAGCATTTAAAATCTTTTTCTCCCATTTGACTTCAGTTCATGAAACTGCTCGAATGATCCCTGTTATCCCAAATTTCTGAACAGCAGCTGCTCGAGGTGGAGCCTGGAGCTGCCAAGCTGTTCTTCCTCGGAGCTCTCCCCACCTGAGCACCCTCAGGAATTGTGAGGAACAACAGGCACGGCCCAAGGTTTGGGGGGGAGAGAGAAGTCATTAAAAATGTGCAGCCGAATGGAAAACACCACCGATCATTTCCGTGCCTCATTTGTGTTCCCGGTGCTCTGCAGGCTCCTCGGAGAGGGGCTGGAGCCACGTGGTGGCTGCAGCAGCTGGCAGAGCGTGGCCCCAGTATCTCGTGAGACACCTGAGCACAGCCAGCTCCAGGGATTCCCGAAAATCCTCAGGGAAATACACAACATTCTACGGGGGATAAAGGGTTTGTAAGGATTTGTCTGGAAAACAGAGCACTCTGCCTTTATTTTGGCATCCTTTGTGAGGCTCTATCTTGAGTAAGTTCTCTGTTGTATTGGATAATTATAAAGAGCTATAAAAGAACTCTCAGACCTCTTGAAACCCACTTGAGGTACAAGAAACTCTTCCCACAGCATTTTTGTCTTGCCCTTTTGAAATCTTCTCTGTGCTGCTAAATGATGTGAACAAACCAATGGCCCAAACATTCCCATTCCTGCGCTTTTCCAGAAACCCAGGACATACTAGCACTATTATTTCCAGATCATTTAGTTTCATATGCAGGACCCCAGGCATGGGCAGTATGCTCATGCAGAAGTTAATTCATTCCTTTGGCAAATGTTTCTTTTCAGGCTCGTTTTCCTTCGAAACAAAGCAACTGTTATTCAGTGAATGCAGTTTTCACTTTACCTCCTGCTGCAGGAAAATACGCTCGGATGAAATGTTCTATAATTACCTTTGCCTGCCGTTCAGTGAAACTGTAAAAATAGCGAGCTCGTAAAAAGGGACAGGCATTGCTCAGGTAAAGGGATTTCCATAAATTTCAGTGCAGAATTTGGCTGCTACCAGTGCACAGCTCAGTTTTTGTGGTGCTGGGCGCTCGTCCCTCCCCTGTTGGACGAACACAGCAAACGATTGGTGCTAATGAAGTTATTTCTTACCTAACCAAATGGAGTTGTGCAGCACCCCATCCTTGAAGCCCCACGCTCGAGCCTTGTCCCACAGCAGGGCCGAGAAGAAAAGCAGAGCGATCATCTCGCGGGCAGCAAGGGGCTGGGAATATTCCCGGCTCACACGCTCCAGGCTGGCTCTGCAGCTGGCTCGATCCCGCTGCAACATCTGGGAACCAGATCTTAAATAGTGTGCTCGGCTGTGAGGTCAGCGAGGCTGCTCCAATTGTGCTGCCGCACCTCTTCCCCAACGCGCTGTGGTGTCTGCAGCGGCCCATGTGACTCAGGGCTGGCTCTCCTCATCCCAGCCTGGCCAAGAATCCATCCCAGCCCCTCACTACGGCAGCACACGCGGATGCTTCCCCAGCCAAGGTCTGTTCATTCTTCAGCACTCGCCGCCTTCAAATTCCATGCAATAAAACCAGGAGCCTGCTCCAGTCACACCATTTACAGGATCTGAGAGATCCTACACACTCCCTCTCATTCTCATTTAAAAATTCTCTCTTTTTATAGAGAATTTGGGTTTATTTTCACAGTCGATTCATTTTCACAGTGGATTTGTTTTCACAGTGACCTGGTCAATGAAAAGAATATTTTGCAGAGATTATTTGAATTCAGTTTCCCTGCAAGGGATCTGTAATTGCAAATCAAACTCCCGGATCAGCACAAAACTGCAAGTGTCAAAAGCAGCTGCTCTTTGTTCTGCAAGTGGGAAATCAAGCTCAAAACTTCCCCTCCAAACCACAGTTTAGGATCTGATTCACAGCATGACAGCTGTCTGCCTGTCTTCCCTTCTGGCTGCAAGTGAATCCTGCAGCTGCCCCTCGTGGATGAGTGGGAGAGGAGAAAGCGGGAAAGATGAGGGGATGGAATAATGGTCTGGTGCTCCACACTCTGGAGCAGCCCTCGGAAAACTCTGCCCTCCAGCTCTGATAACAGTGGTTAACTTCTGAGTCAGGAGCTCTGGCCAGAGGTGTGCTCATGAGCATGGAAACAATCAAATGAATGAGATCAATGAGAAGGGAAGGGTGGAGGTGTCTGTGCCTACTCACAGATATTTCAGCACAGATGACTTGTACCACTGAGGAGGGTTCTTCAGCACTCCAGCCCTCAAGTGGTGAATGCTGGACAGCCACGCTCGTGTTCCTCCCACCCACAGCTCAGGCAGAGGCTGAAGGGAAGGGTCTTCAGGAAGGAGCTGAGGGAGCTGAAAGCAGCCGGACCACAACAGCAATGTCCAGTGTCTGTCCAGCAGTCATTGATGGGAGCAGCCCTGCTCGCCCAGTGGAGTTCATCTCCAGGTACATCCTGGTGGGCACAGCCTTCGGAGGCTGACCCTTCGGAGTGCAGCAGCAGCTGTGCAAGGACAGGTGTGTTCCAGCTCCTCCGAGCTCCTGTGCACTCTAAAGTCAAGGCCTGCCCCTGAGACTTCCCCTCAGGGGTCCCAGAGAGCTGCTGACAACGCCCGGGCTCCCTCTGAGCAGCCTGGCACACTCAGGACACAGCGGGTTATCGTCCTCTCTCCTGCTGTGCCGGGGAGGTACCGTAGGATGGGCCAGGCTGGCAGGGGTCACAGCTGGATCATCTGCTCCAGCCCCACAGAGCAGGGTGCTGGCACCAGGGACTGCTCCAGGGGCTGCCTGGCTGCCCCTTTGTTCCCCAGTCTCCACCACGCTGCTTATCCCAGAGCACTTCACAGCTCCTCCATCAGCAAACCAGGAAAAACTCTCCAGAGAGACCCGTCCCACCACAGGGCAGGAGCCCTACTCTGGTTTTTCTGTCTAGATTGGATGGTTGCTGCTTTATCTGTACTTGTTTTCTGCTCTACAGAATCCCAGAATTATTGAGGTTAGAAAAGCCCTCCCAGCCCAGGGAGTCCAAGCTGTGCCCGATGCCCACTTTGTCCCCAGCCCAGAGCACTGAGTGCCACCTCCAGGAATTCCATGGACACCTCCAGGGATGGGCACTCCAAACCTCCCTGGGCAGCTCCTGCCAACGCCTGACCACCCTTTCCATGGGGAAATTACTCCTGAATTAATGCCCAAAAGATAAGAATTCAGGTTTTTTGAATGACACCTAATTAAACTTTATTCTGTGAGAAGATATTGGTAGAAATCTGTTGCTTTCTGAACATTAATCCTGAGGTTACCTGGGATATGAGCTGGGAAGGTGGCAGCATAAACTTTTGGTTGCTCTGGAACATTCATTTCTCAAAAGCTGGCACACAGGCTTTGCTGATTTGGAGCTGTCACATATTCATGGAATCTTCTGGGAACCTACAAACCGTAAAGAGGAATAAGGGAAGGAGTGGAAACCAAGGGAAAGTGAAAATTCCACAGCAATGTAATTCACTGGCAATTTAAAAAGTGAGATTCCTGATGCAGATGAAGAGGAAGAAGCATGATGTGGCTGTGGGTGTCTTTCCCTGTACATGACACTTTTCTCTCTGCCATTCCATGTTGATACTGCAACAGGAACTGAGAGTTCCTGATCCCCTACCAGAGCCAGATGTCTGCACCACAGGGAATTTTCTGTCCTGGGGTAGGCGGGTGCCAGTCCCACAAGATCCCAAAAAAGTGGGAATAATGACTAAGTCATAGGAGCAAGGAGTGCAAACCAGCTTGGAGATGATTTGTCACACACTGACACACCGAAATTGTTGAGAAAGACACTCCTGCAATAATGAATAAAAAAAGATTCGTTACTGAAATTAACTGCTAATGGTGAAAGGCCGCAGTTGGAAAAAGCAACTTAATAAATGAAGGACATAAAATAGAAAAAAGTTCTAATAATGACAGTGTCCGACAGCACCCCATGTCCTCAAGTGTCACAACCACACGGTTTTTGAACACTTCCAGGGATGCAGACTCCACCACTTCCCTGGGATCCCATTCCAGTGCTTGCCAACCCATTCTGTGAAGAAATTTTCCCTCATAGCCAATCTGAACCTCCCCTGGTGCAACCTGAGGCCATTTCCTCTCATCCTGTCACTTGTTCCAGGTACCTTGCACCTCTCTGGAAGAACAAGGCTGGCTGTTAAGAAGTCCCAAAAATACAGTGGCTTATGGATCAGAGAATCAGGGAATAACTGAGGCTGTGGGGCAGCAGGAAGGATCATCCAGTCCTGGAGCCAGGATTCAGATGTGCACCATCATATCCTCTCAACAGTCCAGCAAGGGAATGAACTTCACCTCTGTCAGGTTGGCAGCAAGGGACAGGAGGAGAGGGAATGGCCTCAGGCTGGGACAGGGGAGGTTCAGGGTGGACATCAGCAGGAATTTCCCCATGGAAAGGGTGGTCAGGCCCTGGAAGGGGCCGCCCAGGGAGGCTTGGAGTGCCCATCCCTGGAGGCGCCCAAGAAATTCCTGGAGGTGGCACTCAGAACTCTGGGCTGGGAACAAGATGGGGGTCGGGCACAGTTTGGATGATCCTGGAGGGATTTTCCAGCCTCAGTGATCCTGAGACTCCATCAAAAGCCTTGCAGGGTTCATCATCAGTGAATGATGAGTGTTTTGCAGCGTCAGTAAAGTCCCACCTCCAGGCCTGCACTCCCCAGGGAGCTGCAAAGGGAAGTTCCCACCTGCAAATCCCAGCAGAACCTCTCAGCACCAGGAAGACATTCCACAGCTGGACACAGGCATCCAGCTGACATTCGTCAGCTTTCTTCCTAGTTTCCCACATTTAAATATATCCCAGACAAATCTTATATAAATTGAAAGGGGAGGAGGGACTTTGTTAACTCTTCCTTAACTCTTCCCACATTAAGAAATAGTTTGAAAGTTTTTCTCTGGGTTTCACCAGCACTCAAAGTAAACCCTAAACTTGGTGATTCCCAAACTGGTGTGAGACCCACAGTGATAAAGAGAGGAAAAAACCACACAGGAGCTTAATGAATGAACCACCAAGGATGAAGGAATATTTAAAAATGTTTGTATGTGGGTCATGAATCTCTTTGCATCAATTTAAATATCAAGCACCTAAACTTTTCTTTCTTCTTCTATTTATATACGCAGGGAGAATATTTACAGATGAATTATAGCTTTTGTATTTTGTTTTCATATCTTATTATCGGTGGTATAGAATATATTACAGTTATGTCATTTATGGCTTTGAGAATGACCCTGAGAACAATCCCAAAAATGATGGATTTAAAAGGAAAGAATGCAGTGAAAAGCCTTTCATTTGGAATTTTTTTCGCAAGAAACTGTACTCTCATTCAGAAAAAAATTACTTGGAGGGAAGTGTAGGAAAAGGAGTGCAGGGGAAAAAAAGGAGTGGGAGAATTGAGGTGAAGTTTTTCTTACGAGAAAAAACTAAAAATAGCTGCTGTGAATTGAATTTACTGAGTGAATTTACCTTGGGGGAAACCTGGGAATGGAGGAAGAGCTATTTAACCTAAAGACAGGAAAAAGCCTAACAAGAAAATCATCCCATCCCATCCCATCCCATCCCATCCNTGGCAGGGGTGGCACTGGATGGGATTTAAGGTCCCATCCCATCCCATCCCATCCCATCCCATCCCATCCCATCCCATCCCACTGAGAGTTAAATTTAGGCTGAAAAGCCAAAGATAATTTCACACCAAAAGTCAAGGTAAGTTTTAGAACAGCCAAACAAAACCATCTGGTTTATTCTGGATATTTGAGGAGGAACTTGGACTTGACGGTCTTTGAAAGAAGACCGCTTCCACCTATATTATCTTTAGCCCATTTTAAACCAATTTGATTTTATTTTAAACTTTTTTGCCATAAACTGAGGTACGAGGTACAAGTTGAAGGGGTGTCCCACACTCCAGGACCTCCACGGAGAACCTAAGAGCCACCAGAGCCCAACCAAATGCCACAGGGCAGAAATAATTATCATTACCTGAATTATTCCTGCTGGATACTCAAAGTTTCCTTCATCAGAACATCTTGTATCACCTCAATCTGTCCTGCTGCAACTTAAGCTTATTTCTCCTCTCTTTTCCTCAGCAAAATAACAATTTTTAGTGCCTCTTCATAGCAGGAAAATTATGTTGCAACTTTTATTGTCTCTTGTTTTAGGTTTCCTTAAAAACGACCAGGCTGCTCTTCCCATCCTTCCTGCAGCTCATATTTTCCAGACTCTGGGATCATTCTTGTTCCTGTCGCTGCTCCCTCCCCAGGTGTCCTGCATCCTTCTGGAAGGGCCATGCCAAGAACAAAATGTGGAGCTCCAACAAAAGGCTGGGCCCTGTCAGGGCAGGGCTGAGTCACGGCTGCTCCAGATGATGTTTTGGTGTTTGCTGCTGGCGAAATTCCCCCTAAAAATAACAAATCAGGTTTTTAAACACCTTTTTCACTTGGAGTTGCTTGGACAAAAAGATGCTCTAAGTAGGAAAATGCATCCAGAGGGAAAGCACCCTATGGGATTCGGTAGGCCTACCTGGGGTTATCCACCTGCTTTTCCAAGCTCTCTTTCCTTGGATGCCTTGTGCTTCAGTGCAAGCCAAAAGTGATGCAGAAATGGTGGTTTTGGAGGAAGAATTGATGAGATTTTTACATTTATGGTTTGGACTAGTGGGAAAGTCACTACTTATAAATCTACAAAAGAGGATTTCTAAATCTTTCCCACATTTGTTGTACTTAAGGAAAGACAGGAGGAACTTCTGATGAAATTTCCCATTTTTTTTCTGTCCCTTATAGGCTTCGGATGATGCAATTTTAGAAGAATTTGATAATGTGAGAACTTCTTGGCCAATGACGTTACAATTTATTGTCCCAGGGTTAAGCTAATCTTTCCGAGAGTATTTTCTCTTAGAACTAAATATTTTTAAACCTCCTCTCCTTGGTCTTGTGGTCGAACTCTCCTTGAAATCAATTCCCATTTTTATCAGCGACGTCAGCAAGAGACAAGAATCAACCATTGTGTGCAGTGGTGCTTTGGTTTGGAACAAGCAAACAAAAACCTGCATGTGAAAGCAGAACAAACCCCAAACATTTGGGATTATTAAGAGCAGATGTGAGCAGAGCAGAATGGATTCACTCATAAAAAAACCTGAGCGTTTGCCAAGTGCAAATATTTGAAGTCCTATAGTGGCAGTTGCTCTCAATAAAAAAGTTGAACCTATCAACATTTCAAATGTATATATTGGATAGATATAAAATAAACAAGTGTCTCATGGATGTCCTTCTGTGTTTCCATTTTTAAACTGCAGGAATCCAGTCAAAAAGCACAAAATGCTGTAAACAGAGGGCTCAGCCTGTGATACTGAGGAATAGGTAATGGGGCAGGGAGGTGCCAAGACAAACAGGCTCCAGAGATTGCCAAGAAACTCTGAAAATTAAAAACAACTCACAGCTCCAGCCAGGGCAAAGCCAACTGCAACAATTTTGGGGGGGGTTAATGAAAATATTAATATTCAAGTGCAGAATTAATGCATGCCAAGGGGCAGATGTACCAAATTTAGGCCTTTAGGAGCACAGGTAGGAGATGTGAGATTTGTTCCTTCGGTATTAAATAGACGCCAGATAATCAGAGGTTTAAAAATCATGGCCTTTCGTAATATATAATATATATTATTTCTTTCTTTACAGATCATCTATCTATAAAAATATAATATTTTATATATTTGACATTTGCTGCTGGTGAAACTTCCTTTAGAAATGTCAGGTTTTAAAAGCACCTCCTTTACTTAAAATTACTTTGACAAGAAAATGCCTGAAGCAGGAAAATGCATCCAAAATTAAAGCATCCAATGGGATTTGGCAGGCCTAATAGAATACATATTTATTTAACATATAATATGTTTATATATCTATAAAAATAAAAATATTACTGCCTGGCAGACGTACACGAAACATCTGGAATTTACGTTGCAGGAATTTTTAAAGCATTTTATATTAACTATTTTCACAGTGGCAAAAGGAAGATTGGAGTTGGATCACTGGTGACCACTCAAACTCATGGAGACCATTTTTGGGAAAAAGACTCTCTGTTCAAGCAGTTTGGGGGAATAAACATTCCTGTAAGCTCCCATGCTTTAAAAATGGGGAATTCTAAGAAATCTTCCCATGTGTGAAATAGAAGAGATAATTATTTATGCCTACCAAGGCCAGTTAATAAACTGCAAGGAATAATTACTTCTGAGAAAGGAATAAGAATTCCTTTCATCCCCTAAGCTGTGCATAGGCAGGTTGGGAGTTTTCAGAAGGAAAATATTCCCATGAGTTTGTCCACAAATAATTGAGAAAATTTGGACAGGCCCATGAATACTTTGGAAAAACCGGTCTTTTTAGCCATCATCCAAATGTCTCCTGCTCCATGTTCTTGATGTGTTGCTCCTGATTGATATTCCTGGTAGATGGATTAAAAAAGGAATTCATTAGCCCCAGGATGGAATTGCATTAGCCCCAGCATTCCATCATTCCTCCCTAAACTCTGCACTTTGGAAAAGCTGGCGGGCGCTGAACTCCTCAGATGTTTTTTCCAGTGGTTTCAGCAACCCAGAATCACCAAGGGTGGAAGAGACCTTTAGGATCATTGAGTCCAACTGTAAAAACACAGAAAGAGTCTGGGGCAGGCCCCGCAGTTCGGGGAAAAGGGAAAACCCCTGGATCTCCAGGAGCTGCCTGTTCAGGCTCTGTCTTCCACTCTTTCCTCAGGATTCCTTGAGCCTAACACCTTGGAACGCCTTGGGACGCAGAATTCCAGCACTGCCAGCAGCTCCTTCCACAAAAACCAGGCTAAGACCTGCTTGCCTCTTCCTGTGCCCACCATATGGGGCGAGGTGCCCTCCCACACCATGAATCCCAGCTGGACAATGGTCACCTGGGTCTGGAAAAGGATGTTCTCAGTTTAGGACAAACCTCTCCATGTGCCATGTCCTGATCTCTCAGCAAGCCCGTCAGCAGGTTCCCTCACTCCTCGTTTTGTGTGGTATTCCAAAGCTTGTAGTTGAATCCAGGGATCCTCCACAGGGATAACCCAAATATTACCTTATCACCCCGGACACTGTCATGGGGGTGGTGGAATCTGTCCTTGTACAATCACCTGGCGAGCTCAAGGGCAGACAATAAAAACCGAGCTCACACGCTGATCTGCTCCACAGTTTCAGGCTAAATTCCCCCTGAATCCCAGAGAGATGGATTCAGTGATAACACGCTGGGGTTAGTCTCAGCAGTATTGCCTGAAATGCCCCTTCATGTCTGCAATGCTCATTTCCCACCCCCTGCCCCTGGATTTTCTCTCCTCCCTCCCGCTCCCTGCTCCAGCTGCTGAGGAGATCAAATTTCTGTCTTTTCCTAATGACTCAAGATTTTATCAGCTGGTTTTTGTTACTCCTAGTTTATGGATTTTAGTGTGATGTGTGAGAGCTCTGTCACTCATTTCCTAACTTCTGCGAAGGGTTAGGCTGTGGATTTGCTTCTATCCATGGGCATCGTTCCCATCCTGTGGGCTCTGGAGAAGCCAGCTGGTGTCTCTGGCATGGCCTCATACATGAGATTCCGTGATTGCAGCATCCAGTGTGGTGCCAACTCATGCTCTTGGCATTGCCTCCTAATGCTGGAAATTCCTGCTTGCACAACTTGGCTGGAAATGCGTTTATAAATGGGATTGTTCCACCTTCTTTTGAAATGATGCTTGGAATTTCTCCTCCAGGTTGTCCCAATCAGCATCTTCCCTAAGGAGTGACCTGCTGGCGGCCTGCGCTTCCAAAGGACACAATCCCAGCTTTTCAGCCTGATGTAAATTCTGAGCAAGTTACTTGCTGTGGGTAACTCACACTTTCCTCCTTCTAATCATCCTGTGGTTTAGATATTTCTTTATTTCCTGTGCCTGTGAGGCACTGTCTCCTTCCCGGATCATCCTGGTGTACATGGCTTTTTATGGAGCTGGAATTCTCCTTGCTTTACTCCTTTTGAAAAGTCTATTTTTGCTCTTATCTTTCTGATTATGAAATAAAATGGAATATCCTCTCCCATAGTAACATCTCCCAGTTAAAGTCATTTTTACGTGACTGTGGCCTCAACCTCCTCTTTGCACATTTATTAAAATTCCCCTTTGCTTTGTCCACACAGTTGGCAGGTTTCAACCTCAAAAAATCACATTTTATTTTTGTAGTATTAATTTGTCTTTATTTTCCATGCTTTGCTTGTGCTTCTCTTAATCTGCCAGCCTGAGAGCCATTGGAACAGTCCACTCTTCAATAACAAATCCCTCTCAGTGAGATTAATTCCATTGTTCAAATACATCCACGGACCCGAGCTCTTTTAAATCAACACCGTATCCAATGTGTCAAAAATGGCTCAAAATCATCCAGCTAATTGCTCTTAAACATTCCCAGTCATTCTGAGGCTCCAGCAGCTCGTGAATGTAAAACACCAATTCCCTGTTATTGACAGTAGAATTGATTAATATTCCTCTGATACTTATCTTGCCCAAGAGTAAATATTATTAAACACCACTCCAGGCATTGTGGAAAAAAAATATAGTGGGACAATAAATGGAAAATTGTATTTCTTAGCACTTGAAGATGAAAAGGTAAAACAAGAATTCTTGCAGCTCTCACAAAATAAGTAAGAAAGATTTCTTTTCTCAGTGTGAGGAGTTTTTAAATAGCACGAAAGTGCCTTCGTGGGGTATGAATTGCTGCACTTGGAGATGTATATTCGTGAATTTATGATTTTAGGCAAATTTTGCACTGTCACAAACCCAGTGTGTCTGATTCCAGTGCCAAAACTGGGATCTGCATCCGGCGTGATGGATCCTGGGATCCAAACGGGGATCTGCAAAAGCAGGATGGAACGTCAGCCTGAACTCAGCATCCTGGAATGAGAAGATCTTTCAGGTCCCTTCCAACCCAAGCCTTTCTATGATTCCGTGACCTCAAAATACCCAAATTCAGCCTTAGAAAAAACTGATAATCAAAGGCTTTCCTTGATACCATTGCCACACTGGGTTGCCCTAAGGAAAATCAGGCTCATTTTTGTTCCCTTCTTTTTTATTTCAGTTTTCCTAATTTTTTTTAACGTACATGCTTCCATCCTGGTGGATTATGGGCAGGGTTTGATATCCAGTTGTTTGCAGACCTGATCCAGGTTTCTTCCAGGAATCCCAGACGAACTTGAGCAGATTTTCAAAGCTCTCAAGCTGGCAGTGTCATTCCAGAAACTCTGTTCTCTCTCGTCCCTGAATAGTAACAGCTGCATCCCATTAAATAAATCAATATCCTGAATTTAGAGCAGGGTGATGAAGCTGTAAAGCTGAATGAATCATCTTTCCCCAAAAGCTGACGATATAAATTTACCAAAATTTACTGCCTGTGGAATATCCTCGGCTTTGATGCAGGACTCTTCCTGCCAGCACACTCATCCTGGGAAAGGTATTTCCTAATTAATTCAATATATTTTAATTTTTAAAAGTTTTCTCCTCCCTAAAACTTACTCGGTTTTGTGTGGTGAAATAAGAAAAACACAAATTCATTCGCTGAATTTTGGGGCTGTGGATAACATCAGAGTAGATATTTAATGTTAATGTGAAACCTGTCAGATCTAAACCAAAGTGTCAAGGATTACGAGTCACTTCTTTTAGAGCTGGACACAGAAAAGTGACTTCAGCCAGAATCAGTGTCATAAAAAACAGAGTTTTAAAAAATCCTATAAAAACGAAACAGTTTGTAGGAGTTGGTAACACTTGGAAATGAGCTGGGCTAAGAGTTGTGTCTTTATCCTCAGAGGGTGCTTTATGTACAAGAATGAAGGCAGAAATTGAAATGAGTGTATCCAAAACAGTTGAAGCCTGGGTTATTTTGGGAAAAAATGGAAAAAATTAAAAGGGAAAGGGAAGAAGGGAAAGGGAAGGGGAAAAAAGGGAAAGGAGAAGGAAAAGGGAAAAAGGAAAAATGAAAAGGAAGATTGAAAGGAAAAAGAAAAAAGGGAAAAGGAGACGGAAAAGGAGACGGAAAAGGAGACGGAAAAGGAGACGGAAAAGGAAAAGGAAAAGGAAAAGGAAAAGGAAAAGGAAAAGGAAAAGGAAAAGGAAAAGGAAAAGGAAAAGGAAAAGGAAAAGGAGTGGGATGAACTAAAGCAGTGGTGTTAATGAACCAACCCCAACACATTCAGTTCTCATTAACAGCTTCTCAGAAATGACCTTTCCTCACTACTCAGGAGTTTTTCCAGGAATGCGTCCAGTCCAAAGCCCTATAATACTGGGATTACTCTCCTTCCTAGAAATATCTACATGAGCAATTTCCATGTTATAACTTGCACATATTCACTTTTTAATTTACCTCAGCTGCACCACGGCTTTCTATTTAAGACTTTCTATTTGCTTTAGTCTCAGTAAGTGTTCCTTTCATGAAGAATGGATTGTATAACATAATTTTGGGGAATCAAAAAAAAAAGGCGGGGGGGGAATGTCACAACTACTTTCAAAAAATCATTTCTAGAGAGTAAGGCACTTATATATTCCCAAAAAGATTAGTTTGGTAACCTTCACTTAGAATTATATTCCTTCAGAAATCCTGCTGACTACAAAGTTTAGCAAGAAAGAGAAAAGATCTTTTTTCTCATAGGATCATGGAATTCCAGACTGGTTTGGGTTGGAAGGAACCTTAAAGCTCATCCCATTCCACGCCCTGCCATGGGCAGGGACACCTTCCACTATCCCGGGCTGCTCCAAGCCCCAGTGGCCTTGGACACTGCCAGGGATCCAGGGGCAGCCGCAGCTGCTCTGGGCACCCTGTGCCACGGCCTGCCCACCCTCATAACCAAGAATTCCTTCCCCATATCCCATCCATCCCTGCCCTCTGGCAGTTGGAAGCCATTCCCCCTTGTCCCATAGAACACCACTTTTGTCAGGCACATCTCCACACCTGCTCCTCTGCTTTCCCTGCCCTCTCATTTACATCTTCTCAGCACAAAATGGGCTGCACCCGGAATTTATTCTGCCTCAACAAACCAGTAAATCCTCCCTGCTATCTGAAACGAGTGTTTCATTAACATGCAGTGATTTTCCAAAGAGCAGCAATGGGATTCAGGCCTGCCAATGCGCATCTCAGATGATTCCTTCTGCATTGTTTGCTTTCAGCAGCCGTGCTGGGACTAACTTGTGGCCCAGGACATTGCCTCATAACGCTGCTTCCCGGGACACACAGCCCAGGGAAGTTGGAACATCACCAAATCCTGCTGGACACGTTTCAGAATCCTTCCTGTGAGCGACGGGGATTGGTAGAGAGTGTTCATTTCATCCTCCTCCTTGTGCTGGGAAGGGAATTGAACGTTTACATGAGGCAAGTATTTGACACCTGGACTCAAGGTGCTGGATGTCCCTGGTCAGGTCTGTTTTTCTCCTTTGCCTTGCTAAAAAAAAAGGGTTGAAAAAAAGGACTGGGTTTGTGCTGCCTACAATGTTGGCCCTTTGAAACACGATCTGGAACCTGTGCTGGGCTCCCCTATCCCTCATCAGAGAAGACTGAAGCCCTGTCACCCTGAATGAACTAAGTTATTCTTCACCCTCACTGAGGTGACCCTGCTGCACATCAACCCTCTGGGAAGGCACGGGATGAGCTGGAGTGGAGAAATGAGCCAGCTAAACCCAGCTTTAGTCAGGGTTCATTTTGAAGTTGCTTCATTTCCCAGTCTGGACTGGCACGTGGCTGCAGGAGCACTCAGGAGGCAGGAGAAATGGGGAACTTATGGATAAGACAACTTCTTGAGGGATCCATGTGTTCTTGGTGTCTCGTTGACATCCAGGTCTGATAACTTCAGATTGTGGTGTCTCAGCAGTGAGATCCAGAACTCTTACCCTGATGGATTTTGATGCTGCTTTTGGAAAATATCATGTACAAATCCTGAGAATACAATAAATCTAAGATCCCAGTCCACTTCTCAACACTGGCACGGCACCAACGATGGAAAGATTTCTTTGTTTGCCTGAGGTTTGCAGGGGTTTTTTCTCAGTACTTTAGTAGGGATTCCTGAGGATGGGAGGTGGTACAGCAGTCACCATGACTGTGTCCTGCTTGTGTGATAACCTGCAGGTCCTTAAAGAAGAACCTGGAAATCTATTGCCTCTTTCCCAGGCACTAATAAACTACAAAAGCACGGACCATTTTCCAGACTCTGGAAATCCTGGAGATGAGCAGGGAAGACGCTACTAACTCCCAGGCACCTAATTTCCATTTACTTCCCTCTTTGAATCTGTTGTAACTCCAAAAGAACTCAATTTTTCTCCCTCTGAAGGTAATGCTATGTGATTGCATTGAGCTATTCTCAAACAGTCTTAGTACCAACAAAAGGTACCTTATGGCTGTGAAACTTTCTCCAGCTTAATCAGAATATTTCTTGCTGTAGATGAGTCCTAATCATGATTTTCTTTTCAAGTTTCCAGTTCAGCTTCCTGGGCTTGTCCAGAGTTTTTCAGGCTACTTAACAGCAACTCTGGAATCAATGCAGGCTGCTCAGAGAGTTGTAAAGCTTCTCGTACTCCATGCTGTATTTTACTCCTTGGTTTTCCCCTTCAGTCAAACTCCTCAGAGTTACGAAATTCACGCTTTTCCCTTTACTCTGCTTCACATGTGGTTAACACCATAAATCCACAACACCCAGAAATCCATTAAGATATCAACTCCAAGTCAACCCCATTTTAAGGAACTTGGCCCAGGTCAGTATCTCCAATAAATTTCCTTTACCAAACAAGCACAAACACATTGTTCAGCTCAAATCCCAAAGCAGGCTGTGTTACCAGACTGACGTTGCTTGTTCCCTGGAGTTTGGGGAAAAAAAGCTCCTTCAGATCCCAACATGACCACGGTCACTGGAGAGGAGCCCACCACTCTGACATTTGAATCTGAAAATCTGCTGGACTTAGGTCATAACAGAACCACCTCCTCCTCCCTGGCTACTCCAGCAAACCTCTCCCTTTTACTCATTAGTAACCAACTTTGTGTTTATAAAGCAATAGTAAACATTGTTAGCCATTGTCAAGGCAGAAAATAATAATAAAAATAATAATAATAAGCCCTCAAATACAGGGTCAGAGTTTCATCCACTTAGCTGGAACAACAGACACAGACTTTTGAAGCTGCCATAATGACCATCCTGTGGGTAAAACTCCCGCTGAATTCAGTGGCACGGGGTGATTGCTACCCAAGCAGGGGGCAATCCAAGATTCCCTGTGTGGAGCCAGTGAAAACACAAATCCTGAAACCCTTCATCTGGCTGCCCCGGGACAGACCTCCTCGAGTGTGCACACAGAGCCCACCCAATTCCGCCGCAGCGCTTCGCTGTTATCCAGCTCCGTCTGCTTTTTCTCTGAAAGTAGAGTCCACATCTGCTAAGTGACAAAATCAGCGTTTACACTTTCCCCAACTATTTGGCATAGTTTGAATTTTTGAGGATTAATTTCTTGAACAGTCAGCACTGTTTGACTGCAACCCATACAAAATCCTTTGGCCAAAGCGTACAAGTCTGCAATTTTGAGGGGAACACTTACAAGATCAGCATAGCTTGATCAGAAACCTGAAAGTAATACAATTCCTCTTTTTCTTGGTCTAAGATACAGGCTTTTTCCTTTAATTATCTACATGGAATCCTGGAATGGTTTGGGTTGGAAGGGACTTAAAGATCCTGTTCCACCTCCTGCCATGGGCAGGGACACCTTCCACTATCCCAGGATGCTCCAAGCCCTGTCCAGCCTGGCCTTGGGCACTTCCAGGGATCCAGGGGCAGCCACAGCTTCTCTGGGAATTCCAGCCCACACCCTCCCCACCCTCCCAGCCAGGAATTCCTTCCCAATATCCCATGCAGCCCTGCCCTCTGGCAGTGGGAAGCCATCCCCTGTGTCCTGTCCCTCCAGCCCTTATTCAAAGCCCCTCTCCAGCCTTTTACCCTCCCTTGGATGAGAACGCAGTGCTTTCTCTTCCTCAAAATGATCACCACTAAAATCAAAGTGGGTTTGTTTTTCCCAGAAACCTCTTTAGAAGTCACATTTCGGTGACAAACTGAGAGTCGGTTCTCCACAATTCTTCCATACATTAATTTCTTGGAATGCGGCATCTCCACCCGCAAGGGCTCTTCCCGTCACGGGACGCTATTTGTCACAGAAGGAAACCATATTCCTTATAATACAAACACATAATCCCGGAGAATTACAAGTAAATAAATACACAACCAAATCCAGCAGAGTCCGCTTGAGGACGCCAAGTTTGTGTCACGGGATTGCACAGACGAGCCCAGCCGGGACGGGCGCGCAGCCGCTCCGCCGTGAGGCGATGGCCGCCCTCACGCCCGCCCCGAGGGCGCTGCTCCACCGCCCTGTCCCAGCCCCGCTCCCCGCCTCTTCTCGGGATTTCCCCGTTTTCTCCACATCGGTGCCCGTGAGCCTCATCAGGGCTCAGCGGAGGGGCGGTGAGGCCGCCGCCTCCTCCCTCACAGCACACGGGCGCAGCGACAGGCCCCGGCGGGTCCGCCCGTGGGTGTGAGGGGGCCGGCCGGGCTGCGGCACCTCCTGCGCGGGCGGGAAAGCGAAAGCGAAAGCGAAAGGGGGCCTCGGGAGGGGTTCGGAGGTCTCTGAGGAGCCCCCAGGAGCTGTGGGAGCCGCGGGTCGAGCCCCCACCCTGTCCCCGGCCGTGTCCGTCGGTCCCGCCCGGGAGGTGAGCGGGGAGGGAACCCCTCGGGTCCCCCGCGGCGGAGGAGTCGCGGATAAACCAAGGGAAGCGATTGTGCATTTATGCTTTCACTTTCCTCTTTTTTTTCCTTTTTTTTTTTCTCTTTTTTTTTCTTTTTTTTTTTTTTTTTTTTCCTTTTTGTCAGAAAACTGTACAGAAGTCTCAGAATTTTGGCTGCTTGATCTAAGCCAGAAGGGGATTCCGGGATCCATAACCTCAGTTTCAAACCTCTGAGTGAAACGGGTTCGGCGGTGTCGGGTCAGAACCAAGGTGAGGATTCCCAGGTCAGAGGGTCGGAACTGCCGGGATGGGTCGGGAATTTGGGCTGCTCCTGCTGGGATCTCGTGATCAGGGAGTGTCTGACTGTTCCTTCTTATCTCCCTCCATAAAATGCTGTGGCAATGGATTCCAAATTTTAAATTATCTGCCGTGTAAAAGTGTTTCCGTTTGCGTTAAGCAGGTTTCGTAGAATCCCTGAGTGGTTTGGGTTGGAAGGGACCTTCAAACTCATCCACTCCCACTTCTGCCATGGGCAGGGACACCTTCCACTATCCCGTGCTGCTCCAAGCCCATCCAGCCTGGCCTGGGACACTTCCAGGGATCCAGGGGCAGCCACAGCTTCTCTGGGAATCCTATGCCAGCACCTCCCCACCCTCCCAGCCAGGAATTCCTTCCCAATATCCCACCCATCCCTGCCCTCTGGCAGTGGGAAGCCATTCCCTGTGTCCTGTCCCTCCAGCTCTTGTCCCCAGTCCCTCTCCAGCTCTCCTGGAGCCCCTTTAGGCCCTGCAAGGGGCTCTGAGGCCCCGTTTCCTCCAGGCTCTCAAGCACAAAACATACAGGCTGTTCCCATGTGTATAACAGCACAAAAGTAGCATAAAGGGAAATACAGAACTAACAGAACAGCAAAGTTGATTTGTGCACTGCAGAATTCCTCACACCTGTCTCCAGCTTTTATTTCCTAGGAAGGAAGGAGGCTTCAGGTACCCAATATCTGCCACTTTTGCCTATAAGATGATACACTTATGTTTAAAAATCCTTTCAGTTCAGCACAGCTTCTGGTATTTCTGATACTGTGTTACATTAAAAAATCCCCAAAGAATACACACAATGTTGTCACTTTTTTCCTGTTCCCTCAGGTTTCAATGGATTTTAACAGCCCCCCATTATCTCTACAAGACAATGGTTTTGTAAGTATTTCCTGATGTACTGCCTGGGAGTAAAATCTGTATTTGACAGTTGTATCTCTGGCTGAAGGTTTGTGCTACCCTTGCTTCTGCTTGTCTCACCTTCTTCCACCCTTTAATACTTGGGACATTCCTGTTTCCATGGGGAGAATCCCTTTCCCAAGACTCTCAGGATCATTATAGATCCTCTTAGAACTTCTTGTCCTGCCTCTCTTGCTCATCTGTCTCTGTGGAGGTTTTTTAGGGGAATTTCTCTTTTCCTGGGGTTCAGCTCCAGCAGTGCGCAAGTGGCTTGGATGGGACTTTCCCTGGCGTTTCTTATGTTTTCCTGGTTTTTTTTTTTTTCCTTTTTTTCAGGTTGGAAACTGTTGTGTGAGACCATTTTCTTAGTAAAAATCAGGCATCCTTTTTCTTATTATCTTCCAGCTGTTGGCACGTGCATCCTTCTGCTTTCCTGCACTCAGTCCCTGGAGTGAAGGAATATTTTTCCCATTTTAACTAAGACACAGATAGGTATTTCCCTGTTGCTTAATTTGAAACTGGAAGGAATACTTTATATTTTATTGTTTTTAGGAAATACCCAGAATTACCAAGAGATTTGACAAGATTATCTAATTCAGACCTTTTCCATGGATTATCTAATTCAGACCTTTTCCATGCCTAAGTTTCATGGCTCCCATTCCAGCTTTATGTAATCTTGAGTAAATGGGAGGGAATTTTTTAGTCTCTTCGGATTTTTTCTTTTCTTTTACTTTCTGCAGAACATTGCACTCATAGAAACAAAACAGAACAGGGATTTTCTCTCTCCTTGGGCTTTATCCAGTTGTAGTTTCCCTGCCCTTGTGAAGTTCTGCCCTGAATTTCAATTCTGAAAGGGTTCTTTTATCACCTTCCTTGATATTACCTTTCATTATCCAATCTCCCTGAGCTTGGAAGTGCAAAATCCCATTTTCACTTTCTTTTTTTTTTTTTTTTTATTGACACCTCCTCCTGGAAGAACAGCTGAGAAAGCACAGAGCTAAACATTTGTGAGTTTGAGGGGCTTAATTCTGTGTGGAAAGAACATGGACACAGCTTGGTTTATTATTTAGCTAAATATTAGCCTGTGGATTTTAGCAGTTGGATAATTAGCAAATAAAATGGCTGGCCAGTAATTCACATTTTCACGGATTTTTGTCCTGTCCAGCCATTAAAGTAATTCCATGGTTTCACCTAAGTGAATGATTTTTTGATTTTTAATTTTTTTTTTTTAAACTTTTCGATTTTTTAAAAAAAATTTTGGAATTGTTTGGGGTGTTTCAGTTGTTGCCCAACAGAGGAGAAAACCAATGTGTTCCTCTTCTCTCTGCAGAGTATGGTACCCACTGATCCACTTCAGACATCCAGGGAAGAGACAGAAAGACTTAAGGAAGAGCTGAAGATGTGGAAGGCAAGTTCTGTAAAGCCCATGGAATCGTGGAGATTTCCTGAAAGATAAAGATTAAGTCCATCCTTCTAAAATCAGATCAATTCCCCTACATTTATAACACATTTAACTTGTTCTCTGTTCTTCAATGCTTTGTGCTTGTGTTGCTGTCAGTGGGAACCACTCTTGTAATTTTAATATTTACCCAAAGTGTTAAAAATCAATAAATATAAAGAGCTTACGCAAGGTTTTGTTTGTTCCTGTAGAAATAAATTTTTAAAAATTTTAAAATCTATTTCTTTTTGCTATCCAGGAAAGAGTTGAAGAGGCTGAACACTTAAAACTTGACCTTCTTCTCTCCAAAGCAAGTACTGATAGAGAGTATGCTAGAGCAAAGAAGCAGCTGACAGAGCTGAAGGAGCAAGAGAAACAGCATAAGGACAGAATTACCATCTCTGAGGTATGGAGGAGGCTGGCAGTGTTTGGGGGCTTGGGAAGGAGAAGTGGATTAGGAAAATGGGAAGAATATTTCCAGTTTCAATGGCTTTACCAGTGTGCAGACTGTACTGGTAGAATGTTCTACCCATTTCTTTCTGCACTTCAGTTTTTCACTGGCAGGCAAAGAAACAGGGCAATAAACCAAGTCTATTTTGGGATGAAAACTGACAAAACCAGTCTGCCTCTTCCAAGATGCTCCTCTACAGATGAGTTTAGGTCTGTGTGATTTGGATAAAGCTCAGTGGGTTGAATCCACTGCTTTGCCAACTCCTTGTTCTATGAGAGGTCACAGCACCCAAGGGATCAGCATTTCTTACGTGACAGTGAGCTGGGCAAGAGCCGGGGCCTGTTTGACGAAGGTTCTTCCTTCTAGAACTGCTTGGTTCCAGAGCCAGTTTGTTCATTCCCTCAATATTGCACGTGCAGGAACAGGAGAAGTTCCCATGGGCTGCCAAGGAGGTGCTTTCAGTGAGGTTTGGTAAATCACTGATGAGAAATTATGGCTTCGAGCTATTAAAATATAATTAACAGTTTAAATACACTTAGGTTGGGGAGAGATTTTCTAAAAGCTGATTTTGGTTCTTTAATTATAAATGTTTGGATTTTATACCTGGGAAAGGTCATTATCAAATCAGGCTTTTGCCTTCAGCTGATGGGAATTGGTCTAAGTGTCTCCAGTGGTTGATGACTTTACAGGAGCCACCTTCTAATTGTGGCTGGCTGGAGCTGACAACATCTGCTCTGTTTCCTTCTCGTTGCTGTGTTCCCTGTCCAGGAAATCCTGGATTTAGTTACAGGGGCCTTGTGTCCCAGCAGGATTCATTGTTGTGGAGGAATCACAGAGGAGACAGGAGGGAGGAGAAGAACGTGACGAGGGAAGAGCAGCAGCATGGCAGAAACTGCCCAGATTTTGCTGAAATATATTTCTGTCTTTATTTAAGGGTTTAATTTTGCATTTAATATTTTTGCCCTGTAGCAGGAACTCTTTCTGCTAAACCAAGAAAACACTGAGCTGAAGGAAGAGATTGAAAAGCTCAGAGAAGACCTGAAAGAATACAGTTTCCAGGATAATCCGCTAAAGGAGGTGAAATATTTTGAAATTTGTCTTTTAGGAGGGCAGATTTTTCTTTTCAGAGAATGTTTTGGGTTTGAAGGGATCTTAAATCCCATCTCATTCCAACCCCAGGGACACCTCCCACTATCCCAATTGTCCAACCTGGCCTTGGACACTTCCAGGGATGGGGCAGCCACAGCTTCTCTGGGAAACCTGGGCCTCCCCACTGAATTTCTGCCTCCTAGACTGCTGGGGCCACTTGTTCAGCATTTGAACCTCTACTAATTTCAATATAAAGTAAACCTGAGAGTTTCATTTTCTTCTTTTCTCTGGCAACACAATTTGAAGCAGGCTGAGGATATGGAAATAAATACAAGAGGTACTGAAAGCATGAGAGGAATGAAGAGAAGCAGACATTTATTAAATGGTAGACGCTGGAATAAAAAATATCCCTAGCACTGGTAATTTTCAAGTTTTCTTTTTCCTGTGTCAATTCTAAAATTTGAGATTAAAAAGAAGGTGGCAGAAATGAAGTTGAAGTTCACTCACCTGGAAGATGTGAAGGATGGTTGGGCAGATATGGACACTCGCTGTGTTTTTGGGGCAGCTACAAAAATCCCCTTCAGACTCAACCAGAACCAGGCTCTGCTGACTTTTGAAGATGAAGAAGGTAGGATGTATATTTTAATTATACAATTAATGTCTGATGTATTTTACCTGGTAGTGGTGTGGTTTTCACCCAAGGGTATTTTGAAAGGAATGGGAAAAAATCTTGTGTTATTATTTTCTATGATAAGAGCACCTTTTGACAGCAGAGAAGTTTTACTATTCCCACTCAAAATCTATTTATATATATAAAATTAATAATATATTTTCTATATTTCTTTTGTATTATTTTAATAATATTGTTTGTTGTTTGTTATTATTAAAGTTGTTACAATATTTTGTCTGTTATGATATTATTTTGCCTACATATAACCACTGAGATTTTATGGAAATAGACATGGATGCTTGGGATCTAATTATTATTTATTTCTCCTTTACTGATGCAAAAGGAGATTTTTTTTAAGAGACTGGGGAATAGTTTTGCATTTACAATGATTAAATAAAGCTTCTCATATCTGATTTCCCTCAGTTGCCCAGAGACTGACAAAGGTGAGCAAGCACACTGTGAACCTGGACAACAGAACAGCAAATGTGGCAGTGAGGCCTATTGAACTGGAAATGGGATTCCAATTTGAGGTAAACAACTGAAATATGAAAATATGGGGTCTTAAAAAGCTTTAGGTTCTTTTTTTTCTGGTGTGTTTTCAGTCACAAAGTGCACAAAAATTTGATATTTTTAGCTCCACGTCACTGTCTCTGGAAAGAAAATCAACGTTTCAGAAATACCCAAGCTTCCCATTCCTAAAGATTGGATGAGAGACAAACTTGAGCTGAATTTCTACAAAACTGAGCAAGGAGGAGGAGGAGAAATAGAAAATGTGATCTACAACAATGAGTCTGGGACAGCTGTCATCACATTCCTCAGACCTGGAGGTAAAGTCTGGAATATTTTCTTACCCAAATTCAGGCCAAATTGTCCATCCTGGGTTCCACTGTGGGGTAACCACTGAGTGTTGCAAACTCTTCCCACAGGGAGTTTGTGGATCCCTCAGAGATGTGAGTAAATAAAGCAGCTTTCCTTTACATCGCTTTTCGAGCAGACAGAACCTGCTCACAGTTTATGAGCTTTATTTCTTTCAGAATTTCTTCAAAAACCTTTTTTTTTTTTTTTCCTTTGCATTGCCAGACACTCATATTGCAAAAAGCAAATCGGGAAAACGTGTTTGATTTCAGCTCCTGCTGCACGACAAGGCAGTCAGACAGGCATTCCTATTGCCCAACTGGATGTAATTCCATCATCAGTGGAGCCACATTCACTTAGAGCAGCTGCTTTAGATTTATTTCAGAAGCTTTTGTGGGCATGTAATGATTTTTAAAAAGTATTTTGCTTTGTTTTTGGGGAGTGCCAAATAAGCTTTTTGCAGAATGCACATGAAGAATCTACAAGTGTGCCATCCTACATTAGCTTCTACATCCAGAAAGATGAGTCTGCTCTTTGAAATGTTTATCAAATACTGTTTAAATTTTATAAAATAATTAACTCCTTTTTTTTTTTTGTCATTCTCCATTGCAGCAAGCAACAACTTTGTGGGCTGTACTAGATACCCTTTCTGTGCAGAGGGAAGGTTCTTCAAGCTTTCTGTCTCCCCAAATTTTGATTTTCACCTGAGGAAGTTTCAGGTAAAAGAATCTACTCCAGGCTGATAGAACATAGACAAGTGGGAAATAGGAGAATGGGCAAAATTTTCAGTCCTTAGCCCTGCAGAGGCTTTTGTGTGCACTTAACAGCAAGAGTGAGTGTGAAATAGGCTGATGAGGTCATGTGTTGCAGTGTGGAAGCTGTAATTTATTTTTAAAGGCTGTGCTTCTCATTCCTCGATGGAATTATCCCAGCACTCCCCGCATGCCTGTGTTGGACAGGAGGGAGCTGTTTGGGAAGGAGGGTAACCACAAAGTTCTCCAAGTCCCAAAGCTGATCCCTAACCAGGATCCCTTGCTGAGAGTCCCAGAAAACTAAACATTTGCTCATTCACTCAGTGATTTCGTTCCTTCATTCAGCCCAAATAGTGACTCTGTCACACAGAGCTTGCTCATCACATTCTCATCTCCCTGCAGTTGTCTGCTGCTTTATGAACAGATGGTAATCAAGTCAGTATTGTGTATATAATCAGGCCTTTGTAATTAAGGCATGGGCTGGAGCGTGTGCAGGAGTCCCTGCAGGTGTGGGGTGTGTCCTGGCAGGGATTTTTGTGGAGTGCTGCTGTCTGGGGCCATCAGCGATCCCCAAATCCAGAGTGTGGGTGCATTAAGGGGTGCAGGACACACCAGTTTAGGAGTCCAGATGCACTGGGCTCAGAATTGTGGAATCACAGAATCTCCTGAGCTGGGAGGGAGCCACAGGATCATGGATCCAACCCCCGGCCCTGCCCAGACACCCCAACAACCCCACCCTGGGCACCCCTGGGAGTGCTGTCCCAACACTCCTGGAGCTCTGGCAGCCTCGGGGCCGTGCCCATTCCCTGGGGAGCCTGGGCAGTGCCCAGCACCCTCTGGGGGAAGAACCTTTCCCTGAAATCCAACCTAAATCTGCCCTGGCACAGCTCCAGCCGTTCTTCCTTTGCTCCCGGAGAGCAGAGATCGGAGCTGCCCCTTGGGAGGAAGCTCCAGACCAGGATGAGTCTCCCCTCACTCTCTTCTGAAAAACCAAGTGCCCTCAGCTGCTCCTCCAGCCCCTTCAAAGCAGTGTAAGAGTCCAGAATTCCTGCTATTTCCAGTGAAATTCCTACTATCTAAAGCCTTAACCTTATCAAAGATCCCGGCCATACCTGAACAAGGAATTTAATTCCCATCTCTCTCAGTTCCTTTGAATGCACAGCTGCTGTATAATCCAAGTGTGTTCTTTCCTGCACAGCCATACTGTGGGGTTTCCAAGAAGACCATTCTGCTGAAAGGAATCCCAGAGGTGGAAGAGGATGAAGAAAGTGTGCAGGACATGATTGAAATCCACTTCCAAAAGCCGAGTAACGGCGGGGGGGAGATAGAGAAAATCCAATACACCTCCAAAGGAGCAGCCTATGTTTGTTTTGAGGAGGATACTGGGAATGCCACTGTGGAAATCACAGGGAACTCAATGAAGTTCTGAGGTTTTGTTCCTCAGAGGCACAGGGATTTATGATGATATTGTGCTCTACTGTTCTGAAATTGATGTAAAAGAGGAATTCCTGCCTTTCTGATTTGTCTCATGGCACTGACTTTGCAGAGAAAGTCAGCCAAACTCCCTGCTTGTGTTCCAGGGTAAAGGCACACACAAAGCCGTCAGCAGCCCTTGAAACATAATCTAAGATTTTCTGCAACTTTGCCTGTTTTATACCTTGCAGATTTTAAAGTACTCCAAAGTGGGATGAGTATATCATTTCTTACATTTTGGGTACAAAAGCCACGCTTAATCCCAATCCAAAACTGCCTCAAAGTCCTGCTTTGTTGAAAGTGCCAGAGCTTCAGAAGGTGGCTCTGACCCAGCTCCAGTCCTGCTGAGGCTGCTGAGTGCCACCAAACTCAAATACCTGAAAGAATCCTGTCATTTCATAAAACCCATTTTAGTGATAGAATTAAAATAGAAAATGGGAGATGCAAAACCAAGGAATTGATCTTAAGAAGTTCCATTGTATTTGCTGCCTTTAGCTGTAGAGCTGCCGCCTGCTCAGAGCCTGCTGTATTGTTCAGTTTTAATATTTGTTTCTGCAATTAAATTTTTCCTCATTTTTTCTTCAAGATTTTGTCTATTTTAAACTATTGCAGTCAAGGTTTGAGCTGATGCTTTATCTGGTTTTGTAACAATGCTGGGGGAACAGCCCTGAGGGATCTGGTGATCCCAGGCTGGTGCTGGGAGGGCTTGGAGAGAGTTGTTTTCCAAAGAGGAATGTATGTTCCTTTTCTGCTGTCATCCTTGGAAAATAAATCCTCCTCTGACTTTGCACTTTTGCCGCCCTTGGGGGCTGAAATGGTTTGGCCCCAACAAGCTTAACTCCAAACTAACACAAGCCTGACACCAAAAATAATTTATTTTCAGGGTATTTGACATCTTGATATAAAGGAAAAGGACACTGCACTGAGCAGAGCACTGCACAGATACCTCAGGGATTATTACTCCAGACAAACTGGTACTTGGCAGTGAATAAAGTTGAATATGGAAAATTAAACTGCTGCAAACACTGCAGCTTATTTGGAATTTGCTGTCGAGTGAGATCCATGTGACTGTAGCACCTCTTACTGTTTAGGGCATGCAAAGGCATGGATTGATTACCTGACCACTGTGAAATAATAGTAATTAATTCAAACGAAGTAGTACTGAAGAATTTATGGAGATTGTGCACTTTTGCACACTCAAAAACTTGGTAAGACTGTACATCTTAAAGGGGGAAAAAACATGAGAAAGGTTAAAAAGTAATGAACTTCAACTGTATCTCACTAATAAATATGGAGAAGTAAATCTTTAAAAAAGGAAAAAGCTTAAAATTCTCATGAAGTGTCACAGTGTATGGTAGTAGTGAGAAGCTGCAGGTTTTAAAGCCCAGAAAATAAATCAGATTTTTACATTTTAAAGACAATGTCTGTAAATGACTTGCTTTTGTCCCTGATGAATTATGGCTTGTGATGATTACCCTGTTAAATTTAAAGCAGCAGTGGTGCTTTAAAGGCTGCAGAGTGGTTTTAATGATGAAAAATAAAAACACAGTGTCGCTGATGTTCCTATAAATGTCAATATTGTTTTTCCTCCCCACTGGGGTGACTTTGTCTTGGCCTGGGAGGTTTTTATACGCACATTACACACGCGGACATTTCCCAGCTGCAGCTTTCACCCAAGCATCGGTGTTGAGTCAAAGCTGGGGCTGTTCAGGGCCACGGGAGCTGTGCAAGCGCAGCCTTCGGGGTGCCATGGGTGTGCTCTGCCGCGCGTGTCCCTGGCCATGTGGGATATTGGGAGGGAATTCCTGGCTGGGAGGGTGGGGAGGCCCTGGCACAGGGTGCCCAGAGAAGCTGTGACTGCCCCTGGACCCCTGGAAGTGTTCCCTGTCCCTGCGTGTCCCTCTCCGTGCGTGACCCTGGCCATGTAAATCCCACTCCATGTATGTCCCCCCCCGTATGTCCCTCTTGGAGCATGTCCGTGTGCCTGTGTGTCCCTGTCCCTTCCTGCTCCTGTCCGTGCCGGGTCCCTGTGCCCGTTCCGGGCCCCGCAGGCCCAGTGGGCATTCCCGGTCTCTGCGATTCCGGCGGGAAAGGCGGGCCCGGGCGCGCCGTGTCCCTGCAGGGCTGGGGGCGGCCCCGCCGCTTCTTCCGCGCTTTCGCTTTCGTTTCCCCGTCGGTCCCGCTCGCTCTCGGTCCATCCCGGTGGGATCCTCGTACCGGTGGGATCCCCGTCCGAGCAGGACCCCCCTCCCAGCGAGAGCCCGTCCCGGCGGAGCGGCGGCCATGGCAAGTGCCGGGGCCCGGGGGGAGCGGGGGCCGCGCACCGTGAGGGGCAGGGCCGGGAGGAGCTGGGGGGAAAAGCGCAGGAAACCGGTGGGAAGGGAGCTGGAGAGGGACTAGGGGTAAAGGATCGAGGGACAGTACACAGGGAATGGCTTCCCACTGCCAGAGGGCAGGGATGGATGGGATACTGAGAAGGAATTCCTGGCTGGGAGGGTNCCCAGCTAGCAGGCCCGAGTGTTGCTCCCAAACACCAGCTGGGAAGGTGTGAGGGCTGTCTGGCAGCTGAGCTCTCCGGCTGTGCCAGGCGTGAGAAAATCCCGCCTGCATCTTGGAAGCGCCCTGTTTGTATTCCCTCCGTGCTGCCTCATTAGAGCGGGGACTTGCTCTTGCACGAGCTTTGCCACCAGGATAATTGGCTAGTGTAATTAATTAAAGCTCCCGGCTCTCGAAATTTGATGGGGGATAAAAGGAGGTTGCAGAGCCTCGCTGGATTTGTCTCCGGAGCCGTGGTGGTCCCCAGGATTTTGGACAGGCATCACTCCCTCAGCGGCACATTCTGCTTTGGAACTGCAGCTGGGATCATGTTTTAGGCAGCCCAGGCCCAGAAAAAAAACCTGAGAAGTTTAAAGAATTCAGATGGAGTGACTGACCCCAAGCACAGCTACTGACAGCTCGTTCCCACAAACGCTGCCATGCAGACAAACTAAATTTATCTCCTTTCTTCCAAGAAATCAGTGAGCTGTTACTAAATTTAGTCAGCGTTCCACAATTTGCAGTGATTTTGCCGTGATACTCCCAGTGAAATGTTACTGTTTATGTCCGTGTAATAAGAATGGAAGGAAAATCGGCTCCCCCTAACAAGACATGGATGCAAATCCTGTTTGGGATGGGGTTTGTGATTGCTGCTGGGGCTTTGGCTCTGATGGAGATCGTGTGTGTGGTTGGTTGGTTCATGTACTACGAGTCTGGGCTGGCTGGGATTATGCTCTCCCAATTTAACAAGGTTTCCCATGTAATAAACAGAGAGAGCTGAGTTGGAGCACAGCCCGAGATCCCGGCTCTCCTGGACTGAACAGTCCTGGATCTGCCCCTTCCACTCTGCAAGGAATCCTTGCTGAGCACCGCATGCAGCTACAATTTTTCATTCTTCTCTAATTTCGAATATTAGAATCAGAAGAAACAACATTATCAGTGTGACACTAGACCTTCAGTTGAGAAAGTTAAATTTAGTGCTCATTTTTACTGCTTTAAGAAGACACTGAGAGGGTGTAAATGGCATCTAAAGCCATTTTTTAGTGCACAGCAATGTAGGTGCCTGAGGCAGCCTGGCGTGCACTGAGCTCTGATTCAGCAGGATTAATTAACTCCTAAATGCACACTGCAAAGGGAGTGGGAATCTCTCCAGGGAAGGGAACCCGGGAGATCCCTGCGGGAGGTCTCCAGGACTCCCTGCATTTACCGTGTGCTGTCTCTGCGCAGGCCACGGGCCAAGCTGCCAGATCCACGAGGACAATTGTCATCGCTGGTGTCCCAGCTGGCCTCCTGCAGGATGATGTCATGGCTGACATCCTCACCATCCACTTCCAAATGTCGAGGAACAACGGCGGGGACGTGGAAGAGGTCACGTATCCCACACGGAGTGCAGGAGTTGCCTACATAACTTTTGAGGATCAAGAAGGTATTTAAATTAATGTATTAAAGCAGAGCCACCCCCCAAAGAATTAGCCCCAGAATGCTGATCCCAAGCCAAATTATTTTAAATTGGGATTTTGTAGAACTAGGAGGCTGAAGCCTCTCTGGTAATCAGGCCCAGGTTCAGGATTTTATTTCAGCTCGTTGCAGTAGTGACTCTCTCGTCCTGCAAAGCGTGGTGCTTGTTTTGCAGGAACAAATTCATACCATGAATAACGTATTGTTTTTGTAGTCAGGCTTTGGGGAATAAATCCCTGCCCATTAATGTGCTGAGGAGCCAGGCTCCTGCCTCTCGGAGCAATTTGGAGCAATACATAAAATATTAGGTGGGAGTATTGAGTGGCCTGCGTATATGTTTGGTTACGTGGAGGGTTCCAGCAGGCCAGAGGTGACTATTTTACAGCTCAACAAGTGAATCTGGGTTTGTTTCAGTTGTGGAGAGTGTTCTGAAGAAGGATCAGCATCTCCTGCAGGACAAGAGGCTGCCCAGGCAGTACCCCCTGNGGATTTGCCGGAAACCCCCAGCGGGACGCCGCTGTGCCCGGCTCCGGCCCCCCCAGACCCGCTGCCCCGTCCCTCCCTCCCTCCCGCCCCATCCCTGCCCGGGAGCAGCTGCTCGGCACAGACGCGTCTCGGGAGTGATTCAGCACTAACTGTGTGTTCCTTGGGGTTTTTTTCCCCCGTAACCCAGCTAGCAGGCCCGAGTGTTGCTCCCAAACACCAGCTGGGAAGGTGTGAGGGCTGTCTGGCAGCTGAGCTCTCCGGCTGTGCCAGGCGTGAGAAAATCCCGCCTGCATCTTGGAAGCGCCCTGTTTGTATTCCCTCCGTGCTGCCTCATTAGAGCGGGGACTTGCTCTTGCACGAGCTTTGCCACCAGGATAATTGGCTAGTGTAATTAATTAAAGCTCCCGGCTCTCGAAATTTGATGGGGGATAAAAGGAGGTTGCAGAGCCTCGCTGGATTTGTCTCCGGAGCCGTGGTGGTCCCCAGGATTTTGGACAGGCATCACTCCCTCAGCGGCACATTCTGCTTTGGAACTGCAGCTGGGATCATGTTTTAGGCAGCCCAGGCCCAGAAAAAAAACCTGAGAAGTTTAAAGAATTCAGATGGAGTGACTGACCCCAAGCACAGCTACTGACAGCTCGTTCCCACAAACGCTGCCATGCAGACAAACTAAATTTATCTCCTTTCTTCCAAGAAATCAGTGAGCTGTTACTAAATTTAGTCAGCGTTCCACAATTTGCAGTGATTTTGCCGTGATACTCCCAGTGAAATGTTACTGTTTATGTCCGTGTAATAAGAATGGAAGGAAAATCGGCTCCCCCTAACAAGACATGGATGCAAATCCTGTTTGGGATGGGGTTTGTGATTGCTGCTGGGGCTTTGGCTCTGATGGAGATCGTGTGTGTGGTTGGTTGGTTCATGTACTACGAGTCTGGGCTGGCTGGGATTATGCTCTCCCAATTTAACAAGGTTTCCCATGTAATAAACAGAGAGAGCTGAGTTGGAGCACAGCCCGAGATCCCGGCTCTCCTGGACTGAACAGTCCTGGATCTGCCCCTTCCACTCTGCAAGGAATCCTTGCTGAGCACCGCATGCAGCTACAATTTTTCATTCTTCTCTAATTTCGAATATTAGAATCAGAAGAAACAACATTATCAGTGTGACACTAGACCTTCAGTTGAGAAAGTTAAATTTAGTGCTCATTTTTACTGCTTTAAGAAGACACTGAGAGGGTGTAAATGGCATCTAAAGCCATTTTTTAGTGCACAGCAATGTAGGTGCCTGAGGCAGCCTGGCGTGCACTGAGCTCTGATTCAGCAGGATTAATTAACTCCTAAATGCACACTGCAAAGGGAGTGGGAATCTCTCCAGGGAAGGGAACCCGGGAGATCCCTGCGGGAGGTCTCCAGGACTCCCTGCATTTACCGTGTGCTGTCTCTGCGCAGGCCACGGGCCAAGCTGCCAGATCCACGAGGACAATTGTCATCGCTGGTGTCCCAGCTGGCCTCCTGCAGGATGATGTCATGGCTGACATCCTCACCATCCACTTCCAAATGTCGAGGAACAACGGCGGGGACGTGGAAGAGGTCACGTATCCCACACGGAGTGCAGGAGTTGCCTACATAACTTTTGAGGATCAAGAAGGTATTTAAATTAATGTATTAAAGCAGAGCCACCCCCCAAAGAATTAGCCCCAGAATGCTGATCCCAAGCCAAATTATTTTAAATTGGGATTTTGTAGAACTAGGAGGCTGAAGCCTCTCTGGTAATCAGGCCCAGGTTCAGGATTTTATTTCAGCTCGTTGCAGTAGTGACTCTCTCGTCCTGCAAAGCGTGGTGCTTGTTTTGCAGGAACAAATTCATACCATGAATAACGTATTGTTTTTGTAGTCAGGCTTTGGGGAATAAATCCCTGCCCATTAATGTGCTGAGGAGCCAGGCTCCTGCCTCTCGGAGCAATTTGGAGCAATACATAAAATATTAGGTGGGAGTATTGAGTGGCCTGCGTATATGTTTGGTTACGTGGAGGGTTCCAGCAGGCCAGAGGTGACTATTTTACAGCTCAACAAGTGAATCTGGGTTTGTTTCAGTTGTGGAGAGTGTTCTGAAGAAGGATCAGCATCTCCTGCAGGACAAGAGGCTGCCCAGGCAGTACCCCCTGACAGTGACCCGCTACTGCGACAACGTGAGCTCCTCCCTCATCTGTCTAATTATGCTTAATGCCTGATTAACCACCCCTTAACTTCTCCAATTCCACTTTCCAGGCCTTCCTCTCTGTCACGTCCATCCTCAGCATGGCTGTTTTCAGACATCACTTTGTTTTAGAAGATCTGGTGGAAGAGATGAGAAGGCAGAGCCCGGCTTTGAGCTTTGGGCCTTTGCAGCCAGATGGGCACATCGCCGTGCAGGGGCCCTTCCCGGCACTCCGAGTGCTGAGGGAATTCCTCCTGCTGAAGGCAAAATCCCTCTCAGAGGACGACAAAGGAGAGGCAAAATCCCACCAGAGACAGAGGAGGAGGCTGTTGGAGCACAGAGGTGCCTCAGAGACGAGGAGCTCCGTTGGGGATGCACCTGGGGAAAAACAAGTGGTGGTTCTGGACACGGATATCTATCTCTACATGAGGCGCTTCCTTGCCTCAACATTCCAGGCCGACGGTGTTGTCGTTTCTGGTGTCACCGATGGGGACATCACCACGGTGTCCATTGATGCCCCCAGGAAGGCGGGCACTGCACACGGACTGAGGGTCAGGAAAGCAATTGAAAATTGCTCCGTAGAACTCCAGAGGATTTTACGCAAGGAAAGGCTCTGCTTCCAGGGGAGCAGCACAGGGCAGAAGCAGAGGTTCAGACGGCTCTGTGAGAGACTAAAACCCCGTTACCCCGACATTCTGATCGTTCCGTACGACACCCATGTGGATGTTGTGGGAACTTCTGCAGATGTTGGTAAGTTCACAGAGGAAGTGAGGAGTCACTCCCGGTAGGAGCGAGTGTTCCTGTGGTTTGCATTCCTCACCCAGACTGTGCCTGTGGCCCTGCAGATCTCCCTCTGTGGCATTGGGGTGCCACCTTGTCCCTCTCACAGGCTGGGAGCTCTGCACGGGAGGGTGACCAAGCCTGGCCCCTCCAAATACCAAATTAAGGTCAGAACAAGAAACCAGTGATCTCTGCACTTGGGGAGCAAAGAATTTAAGCCTCTTCCCTCCAGAAACAGACACATTTTCTTTTTGCTCCCTCAGTGCACTCTTAGCCCACCGTGCTGTCAGGGAGCACATGATGAGAAAAGAGATTTTTTTTTTCTGCTGGGTGGGCCAACCTTGTAGGAAACCCTGCAGGGAAGTTCTGGGTGAAGTTCTGTGAGGAGGTGACCACAGCAGGCAGGAATAGGCACCTTCTCTGTGGCCTTTATCTGCACAAGGACCTTCTCAGCCTGGAGGTGCACAGAGAGCTGTGACACTTGGCAGAACAAAATGCACATTAAATGGACAGGCCTGAGAAAGCCCTGAGGTGGTGGCACTGGAAATCCTTCCCTGCAGGAAACAGGCAGGTTGGTTTGCATAGGAGCAATCATGGGGGGCTTTTTCCCAGCTGTAAAGGCTTCTGCAGCATCTCTTGGCAGCACGTTATTTAGACATGAAAGTGTGTCCAGAGGTTTGATGGGAAAATTTGGGGGCATTCAGACTTTGCAGTCAGATCCTGTTTATGCAAATCCGTTTCTATATCCATTACAAGGGCAGCAAGGGTGTTTGTTTTTAAACCCATTTAGAAAATAGCTTTTAATTTGTGATATCAATGTGTTTAGGATAATTTGTCAAAGCACGCAGAGTACCAACTCTTTTGTCTGCTGTGCAGGGGAAGTTCCAGGGGTTTGTGCCATTAAAGGAGTTGTGCAAGACATCGTGTCTGTGTTGTTTTAACCAAATCCCAGTTTTTTTGGTTGGAAACCCAAACCTGAAGCCCAAGAAATGGCTGGAGGCATTTTCTTGTCGTGACTGATGATCTGCTGCAGTTATGCCAGTGAAAGATGTTTGAGCAGTGTGTGAAAAATGACTGTCAGAGCAGCAGCCTGGTGAGCTTCAGAGCTTTGCTGAACTGGGAGCAGGGGAGTAATATTTAAAGATTTCATCCTTTCCCAGTTCCCCTGTGCACTGCAGGCTCTCCGAGGGGGTCTGGGATGGGCTGGAAGATGGATGCTCTGGAAAACTCCCCCTGGAGCTGCTTGGGGTCGTCCCCACAGAACTTAAGCAGAGCTGGGAAGATTTTCAACCTTGTCAAAGAGAAAATCCTTTATGAGGGATAATCCTTTAATGAAATTAGTGCTGTTTTCCAGTGTCCACATTGAGCTTCCCATCTTTTTTTTCCGAAAAGGCTCATTTTTTTCTGGTTCAGAGCTTTGGTATTTGCTATTTGCTCGACTGGCAGACCGGTGGCACTGGTGTTTGTGTGAACCCCGACTGGTTGCTGCTGGCTGGGCTGGGTTTTGGGGCAGTTTTGGCAGCAGCACAGTTGGCAGCAGCACTTCAGGTGTCCTTCAGGTCTGCTTTGCTGCCAAACAGCTCCTTCTTACCCAGCGATTTGCAGTCACAACCTCAAAACCTTGAAATCGCAGCTGAATAAAAACGTTCTGGTTGCATCCCGGCTCAGCTGTAGCAGCTCCTCTTCACATTCCCTCGGCAGCCCCTTTGCCCCCACGTCCTTGGCACCTCTTCAGCATTATCCCATTGTTCCCGGGGCTCTCCCATCTGCCGCTCTCATTCCCAGGATGTCGCTTCTGGAGACAAAAAGAGCTTTTGCCTCGGCTGTTTTGTCTGTGGAGTGCCTCGGGAAGAGGCATCTGGGGGGTGTGGGTGGGGAAAGAGGAGCTATTGTGCTCCGGGGCTGCTTTTCCAGGTTGGATTTGGCTGGGAACGCCCCACCTTTGGCACCTGGGATGGATCCAGGGCAGGGAGGCGGAGAGGGGTCGTGGTTTCTGTGGCAGGAACAAAGCTGTGATCCAGCACAGCCCAGCTGGAAAACACAGAATAACATCACCACTGAAGCACATATCCTTCCCTCACCGCGCAGATTCCGTGGAAAACAATGGACATTTAGCTAAAACCCTTCCAATTTGGTCATTGCCATGAAATCTCCAACAAATACAACCAAACAAACCCGTGTTAGGGTTGGTCAGGGGTTTGCCAGCTCTCCCTCACAGTTATTTTTGTGGCGAGCAAAGCACTTCTGTCTCTATGAAATTCCACTTGAAAATATTTGTGGATGTTGGATAATATCCAGGGAACCAGCTGTTATTCCTGGATCTGCTGATTGACTCAGGACTCTCCGGTTTGCACATTAATTTGAATAAAGAACCTGCTCAGGAGACCTCAACAAAATATTGGCGCCTTCACTCACTGCCCTTGCCCAGAAGGGGATAAAAATAAGAGTTGTAAAAACACAAAGCCGAATTTTGATTTGAGACACAACTCCTCTTGAAAAAGCCTTAAAAAATGTTATTAAAAAGGGGCAGAAGTAGCAGCAGAATGGGAGCCCAGTTCCTGACAGCACCTCGCTACAGTCAGTGGGGAAAACACCATAAAAACACCTTAAAAACACCTTAAAAACACGAGGATTTGAGGGATACCCCTCAGCAGGAAAATATCACCCAGTTTGGAGGCCCGAGCAATCCCCTGGCTGTCCGGAGGGGCTGGGGGAGGTGGTGCAGCAGGAATGATTGACTGGAATCCTTCAGCATCCCTGACACAAAGGGCTGCTGCTGCAGGGGAGGGAGGACAAAGCCTCCCCTATTCCCCATTGTACCTGTGCCTCTCATTATGCGGTGGGGAGGATGGATGCCATTCCTGCGGGAAGGCCTTTTTTTCCTCATGGAAACCCCTCCTTCCCGCAGGTTTCTTGTCCCCAAAGCTGCCCCCGCCACCTCGGAGCTGCACCGGAACTCCCGAGCGCACAAACGGCGAAAGATCTGTCACATCTCCTGAAAAAATTGCAGTCCCGGAGGGATATTTGGAAAGAATATTCTGCTTTAGAGAGCCATGTGTTTTATGTAAAAATAACCCCCAGAAGGACGTGTAAGACAAATAAACAGCATAGTAACAGCTAACTCCTTATCTGAGTCGAGTTTCACACCTACGCCTTTGTCAGGCCACACCGGAGACTCAGAAGCATCAAACCCAGATGAAAATGGGAATATTTTCCAGCTCAGGGTGCTCCCTGCAGCCATGCATCCCACCTGGAGAAAGGAGGTGGATTTAGCAGGGGTCTCCCTTGGCTCCAGGAGCAAGCCCTGGTTCCTGTTTTGGAGCACGTCTTGTGCAAGAGAAGAGCAGCTGTGACACTGCCAGGGGAGGGCTGGAAATGCTTCCTCCATCACGCAACCCTTCCGAGGTGGCTTCTCCCTCACATCCAGGGTGGTCAGGCTTACAGGATCCATGGTTTCCATCCAATCGAATTCCAAATAGCTCCTTTGGGAGCTTCAATTGCTGCAGTTACCACTGGAAAGACCTTTTCCACCCCTCTCTCTTAAACCAGGAGCACAGAGAAATCACTTCACCACCTTCGCCTAAATTAGAGGATGGGAGTCTTCCCTGATTTCTGCAGCAGCTGCCTGAAGATAACCAGGCAACCTGGCCAAGGGAATAAAAAATAATCATTAATTTTAATTGTTGAAACAAACCAGAAAAATCGAGTCAGACTGCACAGCTCAGAACTGACAGCACCTGGTCTGCTTATATTTACTTTTTCCTTAATTATAAAAGTTACAGAACATCTGCTGGAAAACAAATCCCTTTTTCTACTTTCCTAACACAGCCTTCCTCTGTCTCCTGACACCCATTAATGACCTTTGAAGAAATTTCCTGAAAGGGGCTCAGTTAAAGACAAACCCCACCCCTAAAGGCAGCAGCCACCAGCGCTGGGGTGTTGCATTAAAAGCAGTTTCCAGGTGGATTTTCCCTGTCCTTTCTGCCCCTGCTTTGTCATCGGAGCAGTGGGGATCAGCACCTGCCACCTGGAACACCGAAGGGGAAAAAAAAAAACAACGGGATAAAATACTGGGGGAAAAAAATTTCTATTGTGTTTGTACAGCTGGAATAGTTTCATACTCCTGAAATTCCTGGCGCGGTGGAGAAGGAATGCCAGGGCTGCTGGGGGTGGGATGTGCAAACGGCAGCGCCGGATCGGGATCGGGCAGGAAAGGTGGGATTTGTCCGCGGCTGAGAATCACAGCTCATCCCTGGTGGAGCAGGCTGTGTGTGCTCCCATTCCCTATTCCCTGTGAGGCCCTGGGAACAGCGGGATGACCCCTGCAAGCCCAAAAGTGCGGATTTGGTCCGTCTGGGGTCAGTCCTGGCTCTCGGCCGGACACGGGGACACGAGCAGGTGCCAGCGGCCGGACTCTGTCCCATTCTCCTGTTCCTGCCGTGAGCACGGCAACACAAGAGGGAGCCAGATGCTTTGGAGCCGCAATTCCAGGGTCTGCGCCAGGGTCCTGGCCTGCTGCGGGAGGAGGAGATGCCGGGATCGGGTCCTGCTCTGTCCCCGAGCTGCGGGAAGCCGAGCTCAGCTCCCGTTTCCCTGCAGGAGATACCGGGATCGGGTCTTGCTCTGTCCCCGAGCTCAGCTCCCGTTTCCCTGCAGGAGATGCCGGGATCGAGTCCCGCTCTGTCCCCGAGCTCAGCTCCCATTTCCCTGCAGGAGACGCCGGGATCGAGTCCCGCTCTGTCCCCNAACCACGCTGCTCTGTGGGATGATACCCCCTTTATCTCCCATCCCTCAGAGGTGAGGCCCTGCTGTGATCCCGGCTCACCTGGGCTCCTGATCCCCTCCAGATCTCTCCAAGTACATGGATTTTGGAGGAGAGACCCCTCCAGCTCCTGGCCACTACTGCACTGAGGAATTTAACCCTTCCTGCACCCAGGGACAACCCTTCCCTTCTCCTTCAGGCTGCAGTCAGTGAGCAGCACTGGCACCTTGGGTTTGATTGTCAGTTTAGGTACCCTTAAATAAAAACTAAAAAGTCTTCACTTCCATTTTGATGTGGATTTTGACAATTTTTTTCCTGGTGTTACAACACAAGCCGCTTCTCTCCTTAATGTCACAAATAAGTGTGCTCTGCCTGGCCTGCACTGGGGGCTTGCTTTCGTAAACTCATCATTTCCACCAGCATCTGGGGATTCTTATTTCTTAGCAAAGAAATTTTGTGCGAATCCAGCCAGTCCCAAACAATCGGAAAGTTTTAATGCTCACAGGAACCCCCCCCGAGAGGCTTTTCCCCCCTCTGTTGATGAGCATCTCCCTCGGGAGTGAAGGGCTTCGATGTTTCCCTCAGCAACACTTCACGTTTCCCAAACTTTCTGAACAACGGATTGAGAGACTCAAGCACCTGCTCTGCCAACCCGTATGAGGGAAGGGAGAGTTTTGCAGGCTCGTTAATGCCTGGCAGTGACAGGCCTGGAGGGGCTGTGATGGGATTTCCATAGGGGAGAGACAGGCCTGGAGGGGAGTGCTGGGATTTACAGAAATTCCTGAGGGGTAACGGGCTCGTTTGGATGCAAAAAAGAGACAGTAAGAGGGAGCACAGTCTTACTCAGATGTGGCTAAACCCGTGCTTCCAAAAACACACTTAAAACCATGGCTGTAGATGGTTTTTGTAGCAGCTGCAGGATTTCCCCCACATGTGGAGCTGTCGAAGCTCAGCCCCATCAGCCACTGAGTGCAAACTGGAGTAAAGCAGCTGCAAAGGACAGAAACAAAGCCGAAGATGGAAAGATGAGGAAAACCGACAAAACAGCAGCATTTAACCCTCCCAAGTCCGGCCAGAGTAACCGCATTTATTTCGTTGCTGGCTCGATGCTGTTGGCAGCACTGTCCTCAAAGCGCACCCACCTCCCTCCATCCTCGGCACCTCGGAGTCATCCTCCCCTGGAGCTGCCGAGGAATTGGAGGCAGCTGTCGGCTCGCTTCCCCTCTTCCCAGCCCGTTTTGCATTCCTGGGAAGCGCACGCAGCGCCCGGGGCTGTGCTTGGCTCTCCCGGCCCTGATGCTGCAGGAGCAGGGCCAGGTTTCACACCCCCACCCCGGCCGCGGCTCTTTGGGTACCAGCCATGAACTCGGTGTGCAATATCAGCGGCCTCAGAGGTATTTCAAGTCTTGCTGATTTGGGGCTTGTTAAATTCTGAGGGTTTTTGAAATTTTTAAAATTTTTTTTCTTTTTTTTTTGGTGCCAAGTTCTCGGTTTTTTAATGTGAGTAACCTTGAAGAGCTTCCAGACTTGCAGTGCTGCTGTGGGAATCACAGATTGAATACCTAATCAAAAGAGAGAGCCTCGAGGACTGTATTTGTCTCAGAATGAGAGGGAATTTGGGTTAGGAGGGACCTTAAAGCCCGTTTTGTTCCAACCCTTCCCTGGGCAGGGACACCTCCATGGGCAGGGACACCTCCTGCTATCCTGGGATTCTCCAAGTCCCCTCCAACCTGGCCTTGTCTTATCTTGCCAGAAGTTCCCAAGCCATTTCCCTAAACTAATTCTATTTGGTTGAGGATATCTAGCCTCCCCTGAAGGATAATTTATCCCCCTTTGGAACAGGTGGTTTGTTGTCTTGATCTCTGCGGTGTTGGGAATGCTGAGGAAGGGCTGGGATTACTTTTCCTTTTCCTGCTGGCGTTTGTGATGTGTCACCGAGCAAGGACGGGGTGTAAAACTGCCCTGGTGCTTCCACATCCCTCAGAGTGTTTCCTGGGATCCTGGACTGGGTAAAGTGCTTGCTTCAAACAAAAAACCTCAATTTTCCCCAGCTTTGGACAGGACACAAACCCCTCACCCCTCCAGAGGATCCCTGGGACAGGTACCCCGGGATGTCTGAGTGTGGGTGAGGCTGAGATTCCCAAACATTCCCGGTGGCCTGGGAGGTGTCCCAGCCCTTCCAGCCCTCCTGCCCTGTTTCCCTCAGGGATTCATGCTGCCTGCTGAGAGTCTCATCCAGCTGAAGTGCTAAAAATGAGTGTGAGAGGCCTCGAAAGTGAGCTCAGCCCCTCCTCTCTGAGCTCTTCCGTCAGTCCGTCCTGCCCCTGGATCAGCCCTTCCCAAGGCTCATCCATCGCCACCCCACACCTGGCAGGGAACAAACCCTGGCATCCCAGCGCCGAGGAGTTCGATGAGCTCCGTGTTTTCCCCCGTTACAGTTTGTGAACACTTCCCCGTCTCATTCCAGGTGGGAATTCAAGCAGCTCCACCCCACCACAAGCCAGGGCTGCTTGGAGAGGCTGCCAATTTCCTGGAAAATCCAGCTGTTCCCACTAATGAGCCTCGAGATTCCCGTGCTCAGCTGTAGCTGCAGCTCTGGCAGGGGAGGCCCCGAGCCCCTTTGATAATTCCTGGTGCTTTTTGGAGGGTTTTGTTCCTCCTGCTGTCGTTGTTCCACTCGCAAAGGCCTGCTCCTCACGCTGCAACGTTTTCCCTTTTAAATCTTTGCTGTGGGAAATACTTTTTAAAATACCAATTAAAATACCATTTAAAAAGTACTATAATAAACCCTTTTTACAAATTCCTTGTTGCTGGTTCCATCGGGTGAGGGTGACACACGGAACGGGTTCTGTCAGGAGAAGGCAAATTGGGGCAAATTACCCCAAAGAGTGAGGGGAAAAGCACAGTTTCTAAATTTCTGGGGAAAACCCCACATTTTTATATCATCAGCTCAATAAAACATACTTTTCATTCAGGGTGTGATCTAATTTTTGCGGCTCTGGTGCAGTTTGAGGAATGGTTTCCCTCCCTTCATGTGGCACGTTCGCATTTTTACAAATTACTTCGCAAATCGCTGGCGTTGCTTAATGGGAAGCTGGGCAGAAATCAAGCAGAATTGTCAAATATTGCTGCTGAGTGGCTCTTGCAGATTCTTTACCACTGAATAAATAAAACTGATTTGTCATTTATCTTCCTGGTTGCACTGGTGAGCAGAAAAGATCCAGCTCCTGGGCTGTCGTTTGCAGGAATTTGGGAAATTCCTGGTGATCCATGGAGGGGTTGTGGTCTGTGCTGAATTTGTGCCTGGATTTGTGCTCGGTGTGGGCAGCAAATAAATAGAGATGTGAAAAATAGATACAGACAGGGCAAATTAGCAGCAAAATTCCTGATCCCACGCAGGTGCTGAGGTCAGTCCCTGGTTCCCGTCACCTCTGAGGGATTTGTGGGGTGTGTGGGGTTGGGTGGACACTGAGGACAACACAGGCAGCTCCTCGGGGGTGTTTCAAACCCAGGGAAAACTGGAAAATGGATTGGAAAAAGTAGCTTCCCTCAGGATTGTGCCAGCCCAGGCTGTGCTGTCACAGAACGGGAGTTGTTCAGGTTGGAAAAGTCCTTTAGGGTCATCAAATCCAACCGTGAGCTGGGCGCTGCTGAGGCCACTGTTAACCCTGTCCTGAATGCCACATCTGCATCCCTTGGAAATCCCTCCCGCGGGATACAGCCCCAGGAGGTGCACAAAAAATCCACGTATTCAGTATTTTATGTACATAAATGCGTATATTTCTATATTTAGCATATCTATGTGGTATATAGGATCTAAATTCTTTTATTTAAATATATTTTATATTTTATACTT
>VYXC01013155.1:457586-505213 GCA_013397175.1 Platysteira castanea
TTATTTTTATTTTTATTTTAAAATTAATGTTACTATATTTTCCTTTATTTTCTATTATTAAACTGTTCTTATCTCAACATACGAATTTGACTTCCATTCTCCTCCCCATTCCTCCAGAATGGGGGAGAAGAGCGAGCGGCTCCGAGGTGTTTCTCCTCCAGCTGGGCTTAAAAGCGACACATGGTGGTGGCACCTGCCATGGTGGTGGCACCTCGTGTGGTGGTGGCATCTTCTCACAGTGGCACCTTGCATGGCAGGAGCACCTTCTGTCACAGTGACAGCTTGTGGGTGCTGGCACCTTCCATTTTGGTGGCAGCTTGAGTGGTGGTGGCATCCGGAGTGGTGGTGGCACCTCGGGTGGTGGTGGCACTTTCCATCATGGTAGAACCTTCCATCATGAGAACACACTGAGTGTCGGTGGCACCTTCCGTAGAGGTGGCACCTTGAGTGGTGGTGGCATCTCCCATCGTGGTGACACCTTACATGGTGATGGCGCCTTCCACTGTGGTAGCAGCTGGAGTGGTGGTGGCACCTTCAGTGGTGGTGGCACCTCCTCACAGTAGCACCTTCCATGGTGGTGACACTTTGCATGGTGGTGGCACCTTCCATTGAGGTGGTATCTTCTACCTTGGTGGCACCTTGTGTGGTGCTGGCACCTTCTGGAGCTTCCTGGTGATTCTCCAGCTCCCGCTCCTGGCTCCAGCTGAGCCTGTCCCCAAGCTGCCCCCGTGGCCACCAACCCTTCGCTGTCCCAGCTCTCCTTTCAACATCCAGGTGGGCAAACACCTCAGGGATTTGCTGACAACACTCAGCAGTCACTCCCAGGTGGTTCCTACCACATCCAGGGTGTTTTATGGACACAGCCCTGGTCTCCTCATTGCTGACCACCTCTGGTGACACCACGCTGGAGAAATTCCCCGTGTTTACTGACAGAACGATTGCTTGATGAGCAGAGCACAGAAGGAGGGCAGTGGGGTGATGGCACATTAATTCTTGATAAGGTTGGCAAAGAGCCACCATGATTATCTGTCCTGAACTCCCGTGTAAAACATGCCTGGGGACTTTTCTATTTGAATTAAAGCTTTAGCTTTGGAAAGGGAAAAAAAAAACCCCTCTTCAAACCAGAAGATCTCTCAACGGTTGTTTCAGTGCTTAATAACCTGCACTGCTAAAAAGGTGCTTTTAATTCAAGGCTGAATTTTAATCTCGCAGGCACGGGGCTGGTGGACTTTCATCTGCCTGGCCAGGGAGCCCTCCATTATCACATTTGAATTCCAGAAGTAATTAGAGGCTGCCAGCGGATCCTCTCTCAACCTTCTGTTCGTTAAGGAAAACAAATTGAGTTCCCGGCGTCTTTCATTATCGGCCGAGCTCCTCCGCCATCCCTGCGGCTCTGCTCCGAAACCACTCCAATTTAATGATTTCCATCACTGCTGGGGGATGGCCCCTTCCACCTATGGGATCCTGGGGGTCCTGCCATGGAAAAATCAGCTGTGGAAAACAAAGAAATGCCCTAGAATGTTTGGGATTGGAAGGGACCTTAAGGATCATCAAGTTTGACCCCCTGTCATGGGCACAGCCAGCACGGGAGGTCAAGGAAAAGTAGGAGCATGGGGAGAAATCTTCATGGATTAAACTGGAGAATGCAGCTTTTCCAAAAGCATGGAAGGCCATTCTTGGAGCAGGAATGCTTTGGTGCCCCTCGGCATCATAGCAGGTCCTTGAGCCATGGGCTGCTCCATGGGGAATGGCAGCAATCCCTGGAGGAATGAATCCAGGGAAGAAATGCTTGGAGGCCTCCTGAAGGCAGGACCATTGCAGGGTTGGTTATGTCCAGCTGGAGGCCACACCCTGGGGACAGCTGGGCCACCATCACTGTCCCCTGAACACCAAGCACAGAGACAGCTCCTGTGCCAATCTCCAGGAATGAGGTCCTTATTCCTGGGAAAAGAGGAAGTTTTCCTCCTGGTTACCACCTCTAGGTCACTTGTGGTTGCACCGGGCAGAGATGGATTTAAAAAGTAGTGAGGGGGAATGTTCCTGTCTGATGGGAAGCTCTGCACCCTGCACGGAGGAAGCGCAGTGACAGCCAGCCCGGGCTTGTCATCGTTGTCATAGAGACCCTGGAACCGCAGCTCTCTCCAGGATTTACACGGATCATTGGACCCCAGAACAGGTTGGGATGGAAGGCAACTTAAATCTCATCCAGTTCCGCCCCTTGCCATAGGCAGGGACATCTTCCACTATCCCAGGCTGCTCCAAGCCCCATCCAACCTGGCCTTGGGCACTGCCAGGGATCCAGCGGGGTACAGCTCCATAATCTGTGCTGCTCTGGGATATAGCTCCATAATCTACCCAATGGATCATCATGGCACATCAGGACCCACGCGGGAAACGAGCTGGAAGCAGGGAATTCACTTGCCCTTTAAATGCAGATGATGTTATTAAACCCAAAATGACTAAAAGCAGGAGAAGAGAGGCATTAAAATGGAAACGAGCCTCGGCGAGTGCTTTGATATGACGATAAAAGCTGGATTTTGATTGCAGCTCTCCCAGCGGTATCTGCCACCAACACAGAAACCTCGGGGACTGGGAGCCTTTGGAACTGCTCCGGGCACACTGGGAATGTGAGGATTCAGGGCAGAGAGAGGCGGAGCCTTTGTGTTCATTCAGGAAATTAATGAGGGTGTTGGAGAGGTAAATTTGCCATCCCACGGAGCTGCTTGGGGAGGATTCCATGAGGTTTTCCAATGGAACTGGGGGGACACGGGGCTGAGCGAGGGCTGTGGGAGGGATGCAGAGAGGGTTTATCCCTGATACATCCAGGATTTGAGGTGCTGGATATAAGACACCCCGTTCTTATATCCAGACCCCACCAGGGAATCATTGCATGTTTTTTGGGAATTTTTCTATAATTATTATTCTCTACGATTATGATGATTTCTTTTGAGGGTGGGGAGGCCCTGGAATGGATTTCCCAGAGAAGCTGTGGCTTCTCTGGAATCCCTGCATCCCTGGAAATGTCCAAGGCCAGGTTGGATGGGGCTTGGAGCTACCTGAGATAGTGGAAGGTGTCCCTGCCCATGGCAGGGGGTTGGAACTGGATAATCCTTAATGTCCCTCCCAACCCTACAAATTTTCGGGTTCTAAGAGGAAGAGAAGCCCCCGGACTTCGTGTGTCCCCACGGCAGCTTTGGTGTTTATTGATCCTCCTGAAATGTGGTTCTGGAGATTCTTCTCCTCCTCACAAGGAGACTCCCAAGTCCTGCAGGGCTCTCAGAAGGGCCCCAAAACCAGAGCCACAGCCCCAGGAGCAGCCACAAGCTTGTGCTGGGAAACCACAGCAAAGCCAGACCCACAGTGCTGGACCTAAAAACACAGAGAAAAATCAAAAAAGCAGAAGAAATGCTGAGAAACGAGAAGGAAAAAAGTCAGCATTGAAGAAGAGAAAGCAGAAAAAGCTTCAAGTAAAAGGTTTCCTCTTTCCAATAACACAAACCCTACTTTTATTCCCACTGTTGTGTAAATATTACAGATCTTTACCAGGTGATTTACTGCAGGATCTGTCTCCCAGCAAATAAAGGAGCTGCAATGAGGAGCTTTGATTGCCTGAAGTTGCAATAAATGCAGCGCTCCCAGCCCCGCGCCAGCCAACGTTCTCAGTGAGCTGCTTAAAATCCTCATAACCTGAGCCACATCCCATAATTTATACGGTACATATTGGTACAGCGTGTTACAGCAGAGTTTATAATAATTTATTAGGGGAGAAAAAGCGATCTCCATCAATAATTGATTCATTATAAATAATGGATTCAGAAATGCTCCTTTGATTTAAAGCCCGTGCTGGTAATGTATGCTAAACTCTGGTGCTGCTTGATGGCAATAAATCCAGGGAAATCTCGAATATTTGCATCCATTTCTGCTTCGGAACAGCGGAGGGCAGGTGGGAACCTCATGGGAAAGATGTTTTTCATGGAATTGCCATGGGAAACACGGGTTTTGAGGCGGAAAACTGCGGTTCCTGCAAAAAAAGGGGAAGGTGCATTGTGGTACAGGTTGATTTTGGTGGTGGGACGGGGGGAACGGATTCAAGCTAAAGGAGAGGAGATTTAGATGGGATACTGGGAAGGAATTCTTGGCTGGGAGGGTGGGGAGGGGCTGGGATGGAATTCCCAGAGCAGCTGTGGCTGCCTCTGGAGCCCTGGAAGTGTCCAAGGCCAGGTCGGAGCACCCTGGGACGGTGGAAGGTGTCCCTGCCCACGGCAGGGGTGAGATGGGTGGGATTTAAGGTCCTTTCCAACCCAAACCATTCCAGGATTCCATGATCCTGCAGCAGGGAAGATCCACTGGAATCACCCCCTCACAAACTGTTTACATGCACAGAAAGATTTTTCACACCTGACTCTCAAGCACCTCCTACTTTCCCTTTTTTACTCTCCCACACATTCCACATTTTTATTATTGGGGTAAGGCAGAAATGAAGGAGAGACTGTGAGAAAGTGCACTGCACAGAGAGCAGCTTTCTGATAAAAACTTGGTGCTTTAAACACCCCAGATCTCTGGATATGTCAGGAAATACTGACAGAAATTTGTCAGCAGAGATCAGGACTCAGCTCTGGCCTGGGGTTCCCGAAGCCACTTTCCATTCATTCATTTATTAAAATCAATAATCCCTGTTAGTCTGGAGAGCACGGGCTCTGCACATGCTGCACGAGCAGATGGAGGAATTTAATTCCTCTAAACTGTTGGAATGGTGACAGGTAGGACACGGTGGCAGAGCCCAAACCTCCATCTGCTGCTCACACACCTTCACACGAGGCTGTGCTGAGGCACAGCCCTGGAATTTGGGATTGCAGAACATTTTGGGAACTGAAAGCACGAAAAAAGCAAAGCCTGCAGGTCGTGGTCCACAGTTTTCAAGGGAAAACTACACCACGTGGCAGGACCGAGTCACTATTTATTAATAATATTAATGATTAAAGGGGTTTTTTTTTGCGGCTGAGCTCTCTTCTGTGCCACAGAATGACAAAAACCTGGGCATTGAGACGAACCTTTTCTGGTTTTCCCTCATTTTACCCAAATCCTGGTTGGAATTTAATCCATCCCTGCTGCTGGCTGCAATCCATTAGCCTAAGAAAGCTGAATTTTTATGAGACATCCTGTTGGCCCAGTGTTTGTAAGAGCTTGTCAGTGCCTAAAACGGTGTTTTTAAACCATTTGACTGAGCCCCCTTCTCTCTCAGCCTTCAGTCTCCCGTGGTATTATAATCGAAGTTTCCTTCCCAGTCTCCCCGGGCTGACAAGACTTTAATTTCTAATTTAAAAACTGAGATAACATTTATTCTTGGAGAGGAGGCTTGGCTGTGAGTTTGCTTTGTGCAAAACGAGAAAGGAAAAGGGGTGAAAATGACTGTTTTCATTTCTAAGACGTTTTCCTATAAAACATGGGAACATTTCCTCCTACATTGGCTCGGCTGACGGATGAATTCATCATCTCTGCACTTCCATAGCCTGCAAATCACGGAATTCCAGGCTGGTTTCGGTTGGAAGGGACATTAAAACCCATCTAATTCCACGTCCTCCCGTGGGCAGGGACAACTCCCACTACCCCAGGTTGCTCCAAGCTGGCCGTGGACACTTCCAGGGATGGCACAGCCACAGCTTCCCTGGGAATTCCATTCCAGGGCCTCCCCACCCTCCCAGGGAACAATTCCTTCCCAATATCTGGCAGTGAGAAGCCATTCCCTGTGTCCTGTCCCTCCAGCCCTTGTCAAAAATCCCTCTCCAGCTCTCCTGGAGCCCCTTTGGGTGCAGTAGGGGGATGATTTTCATTGAACTCCCATTTCCTTTATTAATTTGTAATGGGTAATTTGGGATGCACAAGTACTTACTGTCAAAACCCAGCACCAGAGACTTCCCCGGCAGGCACTAAATCCCAGCTCCTGGGATAATTAAGGTGGTGGGAACATTTATCAGGCTCCTACTAAATTTACAGCCCCTCCCCGAAGTCTCTCCTCCTGCCTGGTGAAATCTTTTGAACCTCGGAGTGATTCCCCGCGCCGGCATTCCCTGGGGATGGGCGCTGTGGCTGAGGGGACGGGGGCATCCCAAATCGGTATTTTCTGCAGAAATTCCCGTCCTTTTCCTCGCCAAAGCCTCCGGGAGAGTTTCCTCCCCCGCTCCTGTGCTCTCCACAACGCTCAGCATCCCTCCCCAGCCCGAAATTCCAGAGCCAGCACTTCCCAACCACAGCCAGCTCCGCTTGAGGTCTTCCCCATGGATTTACAGCGCTCCGAGAAGCAAACAGGGGAAATGTGATCTAAAGCCAGGGCCCGGGAGTGCCATTTCCATTGGAAATCAGCTCCCGGGGGTGGCCGGCTGGGGCCGCCTCCCCGGGAACATCCCTGGGGACACCCGCGGCTGTTTGTTCCTGGAATGCTCCCGCTGTTGATTTAAGGAGAAACGAGAGTCGGTTCATTATCCGCGGCTGTGCTCGCCTTTGTTTTGTCTCTCTAATGGCCGGGGCTGTTGTGACCGTGCACTTTAATGGCTTTCAGATGCCGAAGGTCTCATTCGAAGCCCGGACCACCGGCAGAAAACAAACTTGTTGCTGCTTTGGGGCTGCAAAAAGCAAAGAAAATGATGGTTTTCCCTCAGCCCAAGCCCCCAGCGGATTTACGTGAGTCGGTTTTATGTCGAAAGAGTGTTTTCCTGATGTAATTATGAGAACTGATCTCGTCCCTGCGCAGGTACTTCTATAAATAATTAGATGGATAATATTTCCACAGCTGGGCTCTGCCAGATGGTTCTGCTTTTTTTAAAAGCTTAAAGCCACTTCCTTCCTTTGCAGCGGGAAAAGCCAACTCTGTCAAGTCCTATAAACTCATCCTTGGAGGAGTAGACAGGTTCTGGAGACCTGGCTTTGAACCTGGAGGAGAAGAAACTTCCCAGGGATGGAGCGGCCACGGATTGAGCACGGAGAAGGTGGGGGAGTGCGGGGGGAAGTCCCTGGTCCAGCCCTGTCAGATCCAGATGTGTGCAGGTGATGGTCACTGCAGGAACCAGACCTGCCCTGGACAGCAGGACCTGGCTCTTCCCTAGGGCTGGAATTATTGATTGGGTAATGGAGCTGGGGAAGGGGCTGGAGAATTCCTGAGGGAGCTGGGAAAGGGGCTCAGCCTGGAGAAAAGGAGNCTTCCTGTCTCCTTCAGGGAATTCCTGTTTCACAGAATCCCAGACTGGTTTGGGTTGGAAAGGAACTTAAAGCTTATCCCATTCCAGCCCCTGCCATGGGCAGGGACACCTCCCACTGTCCCAGGCTGCTCCAAGCCCTGTCCAACCTGGCCTTGGGCACTTCCAGGGATCCAGGGGCAGCCACAGCTCTGGGCACCCTGTGCCAGGGCCTCCCCATCCTCCCAGGGAAGAATTTCTTCCCAAAATCTAATCAAAATCTCCTCTCTTGCAGTTTAAAGCCATCCCCCCTGTCCTGTCACTGTCTGCCTGAGTAAAAAACCCTTCTCCAGCTCCTCCTGCTGCAAAAGTCTGGCTGGAAAATGTCAGGGTTTAATGCCAGTTACCTCTGCCATGGGCAGGGATGTACGGGCAGAGCAGAATCACAGAATCACAGAATCGCAGAATCACAGAATCACAGAATCACAGAATCACAGAATCACAGAACCACAGAATCACAGAATTGCTGTCACTTGGCTTTTCCAGCCCCAGCTCTGCAGTAACTGGGAGCTGCCCAGCACAAGCTCCCTTTGCACACCTTTGGGTGCTCCTTGTCCTGCCTTCCATCCCTGGAGCTCTGTGGGAGGCTGGGTTTTCCACACCGTTCCTCACTCCCGTGTCTGGGAAGCTCAGCAGGAGTGGAAGATCAAGGCAGAGGCGTCAGAGCTGAAGGGGGAGCTCAGCGTGGGGCAGGTCTGTGCTGGGTGTTGGAATTGCCGGGCACTTTCCCGCAGGATTTCATATCTGTGTTTCTCCTCCCGTTGCTGGAGCTTTCCTATCCACAAGGAGATGCAGGGGGGACTCTTCTGTGAGGGCTGGTGCACCCTTGGGTGCTGGACTTGTTGTCTCAGCCTCCAAAGGGGTGCACAGCAGGTCCAGCGTTGTGATGTCAGCTCCTGCTCTTTGCCCAGCACTCAGGGGAGTCAGGAAAACACCACCGCCCTCCTTCGCTGGCCCTGCCTTGGCTATAAATCCATGTTTCCCCCTTGGTGGGAAGAATGGATTTCCCCATTTTTCCTCATTGCTCACTTCCCTGGGGCCTGCCTGCTTTCATCACCCCCGCTCTGCGCCAGCCTTTGGGATCACCTCACGGCAAAGCCTCACCCCGCTCCCCTCTGGTCCCCTGCACCCGCCTGACCATTCAGCCAGCAGAAGGCATTTGGAAGGCAGGGCAGAGCTGCAGCTGGGCTGCCCGGCTGCCTGGCTGCATTCCCACCTTCCCAATTCCCGGGATGTGCCCAGTGACCCACGCGGTGCTGCTTTCCACCACGCTGGCTCCGATTACCCGGGCTGGGAAGTGATGCCCGGTGAGAGGTTTTTAAGGCATCCCTTTTTTTTCCCCCCATCCAATCATTCCCATGCCGGCCTCATAATTGGGTGGAATCCATGAATAACTTGTTTCCCATTGCTGGAATGAAGCTGTCACACACAGCTGCAGGTCCAGGTGCCTTTGGAGAGAATTTTTTGGTTTGTTTCGGTGTTTTTCAGCATTGAGGGGCTCCTTGCTGAGCTCGTGGACCATTTACCGGTGACAGGACGGGGGAAATGGCCACCAGGGGAGGTTCAGGTTGGATATTAAGGAATGAGTGGTTAAACACCAGACCAGGCTGCCCAGGGCAGTGGTGGAGTCACCATCCCTGGAAGTGTTAAAAAAACAAGATTGTGGACATGGTTTAGCAGCCAAAGGTTGGACTCGATGACCTTGGAGGTCTTCCCCAAGGTTCCTGATTCTGTGATTCCTCCCGAGTTCCAGCCTCGATTTATCCTTCACCCCACACTGAAGATGCCCAGAGGGGGAAGGAGCTGAGGTCTCTGGTTTTGCTGAGGAAAGGGGTTGATGCCTGGTGATGGGGTCGTGGTGTTTCGGGGTCAGCACACAGGAACCTTTGTGTGCTGCCCCCAGCCCTGCCCCATCAATGCCACCAAGTGCCACGTGCAGATAGGGGATAAATAATTTGGTTTTCTCTTTGAGAACCACCCAAGCTGCACCTTTGGAGGACTGTGGTCGCACAAAAAAAAATACAAAAATCAATTATTTAAAAATAAACCCCGACACTTTATCCCTCTTTTATCCTCACTTGTTCATATCCCCCTTGTTTTGCACTGAATTTGTGCTGGGGAAACAATGAAAATCTGTAGCACAGGATAAATTTCACTGATCTGAGATCTGCTCCAGGTCCCTCAGCATTTAGGCTGGGAGGGCTTTGAAGGGGGCCCCAAAAATACCTGCCAAGGATGCTGGGCACCTACCCACAGCTCTGCCCTGCCACTACCCACCAGCACTGCAGGTTTTCCCTGCTCCAGACCAGCAGGAGTCCAGGATTCAGGATGTTTAACCCTTGCAGGGTGATAGTTGGTGATTTTGGCAGAGAAATGCCTGTGCCGTGGGTGGCATGGGTGCCCCAGACATGAGATGTTGGGGACATGGCTTAGGGGTGGACCTGGCAGTGTTGGGTTCATGGTCAGACTCGATGATCCCACAGGGCTTTTCCAGCCTTTAGGATTAAGAACTTCACAGCTCTACCCATTAATTGGCTTTAGTCCTTCAAACGCTGTTTGAGGTTTTCCAGTGAAGCCAAAGCCATGTGGATTTTATGGTGGTCCAGCATTTCCGGGACTGCAGCTGTTCCTGGAAGCTCAGGAAGGGGAATTTTCTGCCTCTTCGAGCTCCCGCTGACCAGTGCTCTGGCCTGAGGATGCTCCTGGATGTTCCCACAATCCCAATGTGGGCAGCAGGCTGTAATCGAAGCAGGGAGCGCTGGAATTGAGCTCTTTGTTATTCCAGGGAATTCAGAGGTCAGCGAGGGAAGGGCTGGAGCTGCCTCCCTGGCAGTGGCTCCACATCCCCTCCCTCATTAGATTTCTGTGCTTGGATCGTTGGGCGGGAGGGGCGGAAAGGGCAAACAGGGCTCAGCTGGAGCGCTGCTGATGACAGGCACGGCTTTGGGGGCAGACATGGCTTGGGGGACAAGTCCTGCTTTAATGTCACCTGGGCCATGCTGGCTCCTACCCCGAGACATCCCCAGCACCCAGCAGGGCACCAGCTCTCATCCAGGGAAAACCAGGGACGCAGGAATGCCAGCTTGGGATGCACGACGGGATTTCTCACTTTAATTACCAGCAATAAATAATCCTGTGGATTATTTTGTTCTTGACGCCCCTGCTCGAGCCTCCTGCAAATCATGGGAGCGGGCTGGGGATAAATCAGACCTGGGCACCACTGGGGCCCCGCGGAATGAATCCCAAATCCTGACATTTGTTTTGACACATCATCTCCTCGTGCGCCGCGGCTGCGGGTTGCGCTCTCCCCGCGCCGCACCTGGGGCTGCAGGGCTGAGGTCACCGCGCAGAAATGTGAACTGCCTGCCTGCAAATGAATAGCACATGGCCTCAATCCCTGGGCTCTCGGGCCTAAGTTCAAAAAAATAGAGATATAAAACTTGGGTGATTTACTGGAGCTTTCCCCGACTGCAATGATTAATGGGCTGATTTACCGCTCCCATTTTTTTTAAAATGCTGAAGCCGATGTATAAAAATTAAAGGCAGTGTAGTGGAAATGGTGGTCACGAATGCCTTTCTTGTGTCGCTGAGGAGAGGAAAATGATCTTGTGATGGATAGATTTTGAAATATTAATTTTCTGATTTGTTTCTGCAGGAGCGGGAGTGGTGTCTGACATGGACACGCTTCAGTGTTAAACGTTTGAGGATGTGATTCCTCGTTGTGAGCCAGTCAGCTCCTGTTAAAATTCCCTCTCTAACCAGCCAGAAATGGTTTCAGGCCATGATGGAAAAACACCTTCAAGCACGGAGCGGAGTGACAGCAGCTGGCACAGCGTCCGTGAGCGGTGAGTCAGGAAAGGCATCCCGGGTGTTTCCGCGAGGGACGAGGGACGAGGGACGGAAGATGGAGGGCACGGGATTTGCCTTTGGGGTGTTTATTTGGGTGGCAAAGCAGCAGAAACATTCCAGCATGGGAATGCTGGGCCTTGCAGACGTCCTGAGGGCACCCTGAGGGGAGCTGGGTGCTGCTTCGGTAGTGCCAGCCCTGGCCTGCTGCCCGTGTGCCACCTCTGGCGCAAGGGGTCACCGAGCCCTCTGTGCATCACTGGCTCCTCATCTGGAGCTCTCAAACATTTCCAGCTCTGTTCAGCACAAGGATGAGATCTCATTTGTTTTCCAGCTAATCCCAGCGAGGAATTCTTCTCCCTGCAGCAACTCCTCATCAGCAGCTCGTTGTATTCCTTGCACGTGGAATCACAAGAGTTGTCAAGGTTGGAAAAGCCCTCCCAGACCATCCAACCATTCCCCAGCACTGCCAGTCCCATCTCTAACCACGCCCCCAAGTGCCACATCCACAGGGCTTTTAAATCCTTCCAGGAACGGGGACTCCACCACTGTGCCAGGGCTGGACAAGCCCTTCCATGGAGAAATTTTCCCCTATATCCAATCTAAACCTCCTCCTCTTTGCTCAGGACAGGACATGGAGCATGGGAAGGGACAGCTGGATCTGCCCCTTAGCGCTTGGCTGGGCTGGTCCTGCCCTCAGAGCGGGGTGATTCCTGTCCCATTTAATGGATGCATTGCAGTAGGCAGGATGTTAAATAATAATAAATAATAAATGCTTACACAGCCAGGTTCAGATTCTCCTTAAGCCAGGTTCAGATTCTCCTTAAACCAGGTTCAGATTCTCCTTAACCCAGCAGAAAACCCCACACTGATTTCCCAGGCAAAGGGAAGAAACCCCAAGTTACTAAAAATGAGTTTCAGTGAGTGAAGGGGTTTGTCTTTCCTTTTTTGCAGTGCTGGTGGCAGCTCCTGGCAGGGATTTCTCTGGTGGAAACGCAGGGAAGAGTTAATTCCCTCAGTTTGGAACATCTATCTGTCATGTGTGGCTGCTCTGTAATTATGACTTTTTCTGCTTCTTAGAAAAAGGTTATTACAAGAGCCTTTTAATCTAAAAGGCCAATTATATTAAAACAGTGGCTTCCATACTTAGATCCCCCCTTGCACACACGCTATTGTGTTTGGGATAAATTTAGCAAATTATAGGGAAGCTTTGCTTCGTGGGAGCTTCAAAATACGATCCCTGGCTTGCATCAGTGTGAACAGCCCTGAGAAACACAGCTCTGGTATTTATTGAGCGCAGCCAGGAGCCCCAGCCACGCTCAGATTTAGGGATCTCATCCAGGACTAGGGGCTCGGGATGTCTCTTTTGCAGTGCTGCGTGTTGGGAAAGCTGCTGGCTCTGGGCTTGGGACATGCCAGGAAGCAGGAGAGGCGGAATTTGTGGCTGATGAGTTCAGGCAAGGTCTGCAAGCTGCAGGGAAAGCACCCAAAATGCTCATCCATCCACTGCCTCCTGCGGATCATCTCAGCCAGGCGTGAAGCCCACAGCAATTCCCACTGCAGTCCCTGCTGAAATCCCACCCAGACGGAACGTGTGGAAAATTTTCCGATGTTTTAAATCACCTTTGCACCATCTGCAAGGGGAAAATCTTCCTTCCCAATGAAATAATGGTGTTTTCCCTCAGCTGGGATCTTCCATGAGGAATAACCGGCTTCAAGGACCAGTAATGAAAGGGCTGGAGTTCCAGAGCATCTCCTGGATGTTGGGAATCGATTCCAAGCACAGCTCCTCAGGAAGCGAGTGGTGCAGACACCATTCCCTGGGTACCACACAGAGGGAACAGGAATTCTACAGGAAATTCGGGAAAACTTCCTCCTGTGAGCTCTATCAGCTTCTAATGACTCAGTTTCTCAAACTGTGATGGGTCTTCGGTAGAGTCCCAGAAACCCAGACTGGTTTGGGTGGGAAGAGACCTTGATTATCCCATCCTACCCCTGCTGTGGGCAGGGACACCTCCCACTATCCCAGGGTGCTCCAAGCCCCATCCAGCCTGGCCTTGGACACTTCCAGGGATCCAGGGGCAGCCACAGCTTCTCTGGGCTACAGCTTGAGGCTGTTTTGTCCCTTTTACCTGGGAAAAGAGACCAACCCCTGCCTGGCTCCAAGCAGGGACCTGGAGCAGGATCCGAGTTATCCCATAGGAATCCAACACCCTGCTCCCCTCAGGAATCATCTGGACCATGCCAAATTCTCTGGGGGCACAGAGCAGTGACCCTATTTGATTGTCTGGGAAGCTTTAGGAGATCCCACAGCACAGCTCAGGCTGCTTTATTAGCACCGTGCTCATTATTATGGTCGGAAAGGAAATTGCAATGTGTGAATTCAAAGGCTTTGGGGGACCTGACAGATGATTTTAATTTAGAATCACAGCTTTAGAGTCTGGAGCCCCAAAATCGCCTCCCTGTGCCTTTACCAAGCCGCTGGTGCTGGGTAAAAGGTTCACTGCCTACATCTTTTAGTTATGCATTTATTTAATCTCGCCCCAGCCGGGGAGGTGTTTTAAGATTAAAATATTCCTTATCCTCCAAAGTTGTGATAAATATTGATGCAGCATTTCAAACAGGCCGTGCTGTGCTCAGGCAGGTCCGGGTGAGGACTGGAAAGCAGCCAGGACTGCCTTGGAACACTTCAATAAAAAGCAGCGAGTGCTCCAGAGGGTGAAGGTGAATGGTGAGCACAGGCTGAGTATCCAGTGAGTATCCAGTGAGCATTCCCAGCAGGCAGCCAGGAAAGGCTCCGTGCAAATTCTCTTTGACTTTACATCAGTCCTGTGAATTGGTTTTACATGATCAAATGGAAATATTGGCAAATGGGAGATATCATAATCTCAACAGCAAGCCCAAGGCTTTTGTTTCTAACAAATGGACAAGCTCCTTTAAGGCTGGTAATTAATGGGATGGATCTTTTCAATTTGATCAGCCCCTTCTGTGACATTATTCTTTAATCTGCACGGCTCCAGCTTTCATTAAAAACAAACCCAGTGACAACGAGGTAGAACTGCTCAAAATGCAGCCCCCAGTCTCTGCTGCTCGAGCAGGTCCCTGGAATTGCTTTTCTATGGAAAGCAGCGTCCCTGGGGGTGTCAGAGCTCCTGGAGACCTTAATCAGGGGCTTTACAGCTTCCTGCAAGTCTTGTGTCAGGAGAGAAGGACTTGGTGATGGTCAGGATTTTTGGGAAGTGTCTGTTTTTCTCTAAACTGTTGTTGCTAAATGGAATTATGGCCTCAGGGCCAGGGGGTGACGCATTTTACTGCTTTCTAGAAAGGATATTTGTGGCCCAGACAAGCTGTGGCTGCCCCATCCCTGGAAATGTTTGGGCTCGGAGCAACCTGTGAGGGTGGAAGGTGTCCCTGCCCATGGCAGGGGTTGGAACAAGATGGTCTGTAAGGTCCCTTCCATCCCAAACTATTCTGGGATTCTAGAATTCCATACAGGCATTCAAGCAGGAAACACCAGAGCTGGAATTCAGGGCTTTCTATTCCAGGCTGGAGGTGATGCTATGAGAATTTACAGGCAACCATCAAAGCAGAAGAGGAAAAACAGGAATCCACGCTTTGAAATTGCTTCCAAGGCAGGATTTATTGGCATTTTTTATGAGGGAAGCTGTAAAGTTTTTAAGAAGCAGCGGTTCAGTTATTCATGGAGCCTTTCATGGTCAGAAATGGGGTTTGTGGTTCTTCCTCTCATCAGCCAGGCTCAGGTGATGAATTCTGTCATTCCTGCTCCCCCTTTTGGGATGAATTCTGTCATTCCTGACCCCCTTTTTGGAATGGGATGGCAGTGGTGATACGGGGAGGAGCAGGGTGGCTGTCCCCAAATGTCCTGACAATGCTGACAGTCACCGAGGCTGCCTGGGGCTGTCCCCACGAGCTGCACCAGGAGCTGATTGAAGTAAATTAAGCTCCCGAGGAAATTAAATTAAGGCCACCTTAATTCTGAAAAAGGCTGTCTACACCGGGCTTTAATGAAGTTTAACTAATCCACTTCAGAAATTAATTCAGACAAAGTTCTCTGAGTGTCCCCAGGTACCAGGCCGGGAGGAAGGAAGGACAAGGACATTCCACAGCAGGCTTGGTTAAGGTGAGAGGCCTTGGTGTCAGAGGTGAAGCCAGGGCTGCCTGCAGGCCTCAGAAAAGCCAAAACCCACTCAGAGCAGAATGGCAGCTTTCCCTGGGAACTCTTCTCACTGACCATCTGCATTTATGGGGGAAAAGGAGCAAAATTTTCCACGGAACATGTCCCTGTGTCACTGTGGAGGTGACGCTCACGCCAGGGCCCCACACTGCGAGGCCGAACACACCTTTCTTCTCCTTTCTCCTCTTTGCTTTCCCCTCGCTTTTTTTTTCCTAAATGCCAGACAGGAAATGTCTTGATGTAATATTTAACATGGGGGCCTGGGGGACTCGGCATGATTGAAGACAGGATCTTCCTTTTGACAGCTTAATGTATTTTACATTAAGATGCGGCCGCATCCTGGAATTTCTGCCGAGCGATCCGGGGCTGTGTCTCCTTCCCCGAGTCCTTGCTTGACATCCGAACCTCGTCCCTTTGCCCTCCTGACCCTTTTCCTTTATGAGCTTCTGGTTGCCTCAAATCTGTCAGGGTTTCGCTGGGTGTAATCTGGTGATAAGGAGGAGCAGCGCCCAAGCAAGGCCGGGTTTCCCCGATAACTCCTCATGTGACATCTGGTTACAGGATTATTGTGGGAAAAGCCTTGGGATGGAGTGGATTAACCTTATCCGTGCTTTGATACGGGCAGTGAGGCATTCACTGAGTGTGGCTTTGGGGCTCTGGGCAGATTCTTTGGAGATAATAATGACAATAATTAGAAAGTTCTCTCACAAAGAGCAATTTGGGGCTGCGATGACCGCAGTAGTTGCAGAGCATTTGCTCAACAATTAAAGAAGAGAAGAAAATAATTGAATTTCCAGGTCTATAATGAGAACTTAATGAATTTAGGCTAATTTGGCTCATTATTAGGGCCTGCTAGGTGTATATATTACACACCTCCCTGGCCATACCTCAGCCTTTGTGTAAGGGCTGCTTATGGGCTCTGTGACAAAACAAGCCCCAGAAAGCCCAAATTCAGCTTATAGCAAAATCCTAAAATTATGTTGTAAGCCATTTTTAGCCTAAATCATACTCTGAGCCATTTAGTCCTGTCTGTTTGTCTACTGTAGGAATATTTTGGCGTAGGAAGTGGTGGTCAGGGTGGGAGAACTCCCAAAATTTGCTGGTTTGCCATCCTTTTTTGTTTTCAATGAGGACAACCTGGCTTGGGGATTTTGGAGCTGCTGGAGGCAGAAAAGCCACACACATCTGTGATGTGCCTGCAAATCAATACTCTGTGAGCAGGATCTGAGCCCCCCAGCCCCTGTCCCCTGCACAAAGGCACCAGTGATAAGCAGCTGCTGCCAGGGAAGGACCTGGAGCAGGAAAAAAATGTCCCCGCAATCCTCGATGAATAAATCCAATATATTCCAAATAAATCTCTTGTTATAGCCTGTTTCATTGAACCAACTGGAATGTTTCTCCTCTGGAGAGACTGTGGAGAGCTTATTTATTAGCACTGCAACACGAGAGCCTCCCCGTGCCTTTGTCTGCTTTATCTCGCTTGTCACCGCGCAGCTCCGGGCCCTGGGCCGAGATTTGGGGAGTTTTATCAATCGGGCATAAAACATTTGTTCCTGAAAAATGGGAGGCATCAGCTGTGCTGGGGTTTGCCCGGGAAGGGGGTGTCTTCAGGGGATTGAGGGGAGTGATGCTGGCAGCAGGGGCACCACGGTGTCACCTGTGGGGTGAGGAGGAAGGATTGTATCCAAAACCAGCATCCAACACCGGGAGCTTGGGAAGGAGAGCTCATCACCACTGCGGCGTTTCTGTGCTCATAAAACCTCAAATCTCGCAGGGAATCCTGGTCTATTGACCACTGAAAGGGTGGTCAGGCTGTGGAATCACCATGCCTGGAAGTGTTCATTGAGTGTGAGGATGTGGTGCCCAGGGACGTGGTGGTGACCTTGGAATGGTTGGACTTGATGCTTTTCCAGCTTTAATGATTCCATGGTCCCCTCTGGAGCAGCTGGGCACCCAGGGAATGGAGCTGTTGTCTCTTCCTGGATATCCAAAGTGAGATTTTCCTGCACGACCTCCAAAGAGAGGACCGTGTGTGACCCAGGAACAGCTGGCTGGCAGAAATCCTCTGCCTCTTGGCAAGGTGAATCTTCCCAGGAAGACTTGGGAGTCGGACATTATCCAACAATTATCCCTCTGCCAGACAGGCACAGCTTCCAGTGGCCAGAGGATCTTCCCCTCCAGGGTCCGGCTGCCACCACCACGGGCACACAGGAGGTGAGTGGTTCCAGTTAAACCCTCCAGCACTTCCAGCCTTGGAGTCGGGGAAGAATTCAAACCTTGGATTGCCAAGGGAAATGGGATCCTGGTTTTCCCAGCCATCTGTGGGCTGGCTGACCCAAACCTTGCTGGAATTCCACAACAGCTTTGCAGGGAGCACTGGGGATGCTGTGAGCGTCAGCATTCCCATCACACCGTGGTTTTTATCTCGTCCTTCAGGAGGCACAGCCAGGAATGTCAGGGACTGGGAAACACAGAACAGCCTCTGGCTGTGCTGCTGAACATGACGAACGCAGCAAAACCAGCACCGACAGCAAAAAGCTTTCACCTGGTGATGCAAAGGTGCAAAGTCCTGGTGTCATAGGGCAAAATAATCAGGGAAAAATTGATATTACAGCCCTCAATAAAGCAAAAATTAATATTACAGCTCTCTGGATTTTAAACATTCTTCCAGAAGTCCATGCTGGGTGTTGTTCCTGAGAGCACAACCCGGGAATATCACTGGAGATAGACGCTTGCTCCAGATTTATATTAAGTTTCCAGCGAACAGAGGGAATATCAGCCTGTCTGACCCAATATTATGTTGATTCCCAAGTAATTACATTTGTTATTTGCAGGATCTGTAGTAAATCGAGTTGTGGCAGTTATGGGGATGCTCCACAGAAGCAATTTCAGAGATCATTAAATATATCTTCCATTGGTTACACATCACATTAACCCCTCCAGCGCCTCCAGACATACGACATCCCTTCAGCAAAGAGGCAATTTTATGGGATTAGGTGCCAAAGGCAATCCAATGGAGATAAATCCCGGAAATGCACGCAATTACTGCAGGGAGAGGTCTGTTGTTCACTAGAAACACACCAGGATTAAAAAGTTCCTGCAAGGCTCAAACTCCAGACAACCTAATGCTTGTGTGGGGTGAACTCTGCAAGGACGAGGAGCCTTGGGAAGGTTTTTCCCTCATATCCTATCCCAGAATTCACCTCCCTGCCTCAAAAGCAGCAGCCGGAGGGGTGAAAAATTCCATTACTGCTGTCTAACCCTGCTCTCCACCAGCCCCCTCCCTAACTCAACACGTTTCTGCTGCTTGTTCAGATTTTAAGATAATTTAAGAATATGCAGGGTGCGTTCAGAGGGTGGAGGGGGAACATGAACTGGTGTTTCCTGCAATATGGGGAAGTTTGCTGACCACAAACCCAGGTGCAGGAGTCTTGCCTGCCCCACAAGTGCTGCTGCTTCCTCCTGCCAGTCCGAAAGGGCTTTTCCAACGTAAAACATCCAATTATTCCATGATATCCTTGCCACAGATATTCAAAATCTCACCTCATGCAGCAGTGTAAAGGATTGGGGTCTAAACCACCATCAGGCAGAGCTGGAAGGCCTGGAGGAGAAATTCTCCTAAGATCTGCTTTGTTTAGTCTGATCTAATTCCGCTCTTGTCTCAGGCAAGGTTTAATGTGATAACACAATTTCGGCCCATCCCCGGGATGTGCTCGGCCTTGCTGGGCTCCGGCTGCCTCGGGACTTGTTTTTATTGTTGGGTTCCAGTTTAATCCCCATTCTCATCAATTGTTGCAGGAAAAATGGGATGAGCGGCTTCTTCCTGGGGTCTAATAAATGTGCCCTGGGATTCCCAGTGGCTGCTGGAGCAGGAGTGGTGGCTCAGGAGTTTCCAGGATATGGACACGGCTCTGCGAGCTGAGGTTATTGCGAGCCCTGCACCTCTGATCCCAGGCCTTGGGGTGCCCACGAGCATCTCTCCAGTGGCTCCAGTTGTTCCATTCTCGCTGCTTTGTCCATCATTCCCACCACCTCCTCGTGCTGTGAATCCCCAAAGGTTACAGCAGGCAGGCTTTTCCACCCCAAAATTAACCCAGACCACATCTGCTGCCTGCCAGCATGAAAACACCGTCAGTGGGCACATTCCTGGGAATTTTTCACAGCTCTCATGGGGTTTCTGGTTGCTGTTGGTGACCCCCGGGCTGTGCCAGGGCCCTGTGTGGCAGCAGCCCCTTGCCTGCTCCAGGCTGGGTGAGGGATGCCCAGCTCCCTGTGTCACACCCCAGCAATGCCACCCATCCCAGCAACACAAACAGAGGCTAAAAATGCCCAGAAATATCTTCCTTCCCCTTGCAGAGCCTCAGCCTGCAGCAGGAAGGGGAACCCCTGCCCTGGAGACCTGAAATTCCACAGAACATACAAAAAAAAAAAAAAAAAAAAAAAAAAAAAAAAACAAAAAAAAAAAGGAAATGGGGAACAGGCAACGCATTTTACTCACTTTGCTCAACTCATTTTTTGGCAAAAACTCAGATGTCTCCCACCTCCAGCTCTGAGGTATTTGCCAGCCTTTGGGCTGTAAAAATATTCCCCAAATCTGCCCCGTTTTACCCACCTCCAGCTCTGAGTGCTGGGGTTGGGCACAGCTGGGTGTTGAACAGACAGAAATTTTTTTGAGGTTCCCCTTCACCCTCTTGGAGCCACATCTGGGCTGGGTTTCTGCAGCTGAGGAGAAGCTCCCCCTTTGCTGGATTAGTCCCACTGCAAGATTTAAAGGGAAAAAACCCTCGTGACCATAATTATCCATATCTGAAAACAGGAGTTCTGGAGGTTGGGGCATAAAGCAGATTTTAGAGATGCTCTGCACGATAAAGGGCAGCTTTAAACACGTGCTGGGAGATGAGGCTCCAAAAGGAAACATTAAATTGGAGAGGAAGCAAGTACAAAGAACAGCTGTTAAATCCTTTTTTCCGAGACTCTTCTCCTGAGCCGAAGCAGAGCTGGAGCTACCCCGTTCCACGGGATGAGGTCTACGTGTCCCAGGAAGTGCCAGTGGTGCTTTAGGGGTGCTAAACTTCGGTGTTTTCATCTTTCTTCCTCTCAAACCCAGGTTTTGGTGGCCCTTTCACAGGCTGCTGGGCCAGAAGGAAAATCCCAGGTATAATTCCAGGTATAATCCCATGTATAATTATGAGCTTCCAGCTCTGGGGTCCAACATCAGGAGGACCTGGAGCTGCTGGAGGGAATCCAGAGGAGTCATGGAGCTGCTCCAAGGGCTGGAGCCCCTCTGGAGCCAGGCTGGGAGAGCTGGGGGTGCTCACCTGGAGAGGAGAAGGCTCCAGGGAGAGCTCAGAGCCCCTTGCAGGGCCTAAAGGGGCTCCAGGAGAGCTGGAGAGGGACTGGGGACAAGGCCTGGAGGGACAGGACACAGGGAATGGCTTCCCACTGCCAGAGGGCAGGGATGGATGGGAGATTGGGATAAATCCTTCCCTGTGAGGGTGGTGAGTCCAGGCAGGATGGGCTGAGCTGAATCCAGCCCTGCCTTCCTTCACCAGCCTTGGCTGGGGGTGCTGGAACTCTCCTTCCTCATGGCTTTAGGGCTTTTTTTTTTTTGCTTTCCCCCCCTTAACCCTCTTTTTGAGGAACATATTCCCAACAATGCCCTTGGAAGGAGCCCTGGCTGATGGAGCGCTGCGGCTGTAATTTGCCTGCTGCTGAGTGCAGCGTTTCAATCCTCACTGAATTTGTGCCTATGATTTATGAGTTAATGTTTCCCCTTGGGAATTATATTGAAGAGAAAAAAAACGAGTCTTATTTCCCTCCGTTTTTAGCAAACTTCATGTTTATGCTTTATGTGCCATCAGGAGGAATAAAGCACTTGGAGGTTTGCAGACCGTGCTTTCAGCAGGTAAAATGCAATTATTCAGAGCAGGGAGCTCGGTTTGATCCATGAATAGGGGAAAATGAAAAGGCATTCAAAGGCTGAGCCAAAGCCTCTTTAAATCTTCAGGAGCCTTTTTTTCCCTTGGGATTACAGAGCCAACCCCCCCAGGCATGGAGAGGGGAATGGGATCCACGGCGTTCCTCTCTCCGCAGGGCTCCGCCACGGCTTGGCCTCGGATCTCACCCTCGGAAAAGGCCGATCTTGGAGCTCCCAGTGGGCCCAGTGTTCTCCCTGTGTCTGCTGGGAGCAGCCACGGAGCTGCGGGGCACTTTTCCCATCACATTAACTCGTGTGGGAGCTGTTGTGACATTGTGCTGGGGTTTGTGGAAACACGAGCAGTGTCCACGGTGCTCCCGACACCTTCCCGGGAACGCGCCGGCGTCTCCCGTTCTGTCTCACCTGGCACGACCCTCCCGGCGGGACTGGCGCTCCCATGGCTGTCACCTCCCATCCTGTCACCTGCCCAGGTGGGACTCATAGGCCCTGTGGGACTCACGGGGAGTTCTCCCTGCCGAGGATGGCGGAGCCGTGTCCTGGGAGAACCTGGAGCTTTTCCAGCTGGGATCAGGCTCCTCCACAGGCTCCTGAAAGTGCTTCATGCCCGCTGCAGCTGCTGCATCCTCTGCGGATCATGGGAGGTTTCCCAGTCCATGAGGCACCACGTTCTCCCACTGACCACTTCCACACACGTTCCCAAGGGAGGGGAATGTGAGGATCATGGATCTGGCTCCTGGCCCTGCCCAGGACAGCCCAACAATCCCACCCTGTGCATCCCTGAGAGCATTGTCCCAGCGCTCCTGGAGTTCTGGCAGCCTTGGGAATGTGAGCATTCCCTGAGGAAATTCAGTGCCCACCACGCTCTGGAGGAAGAACCTTCTCCTGATATCCTTAGAATTTTAGCAGGGATGTATCAGTGCATATCCCAAACTCCTTGTGCCTCATTTCCTTCCTCCAGGTGATGAAGGATCACCCTCAGGGTGGGTGATTCCAACATCTTGGATTGACCATGGGTGCATCCAACTTTCCTCGGGGGACTGGAGGTGTCTCCAGCCCTGCCTTCCACAGAGCAGCACCGTGAGCTGCTGAAACCAAATATTCCACGGAAAATGGATTTGACACGGGATGGAAAATTGGAAGCAGGAGGCACAAAGGTCAGGGGTGAGCATCTCGTGCTGGAAAATAGAGCCTAGCATGGGCTGACCTGTGGGGTGACACCACTGCAAACAACCGCTCCTCTCATATCTTGCCTTTCATATTTCATATTTATATTTAGTATTTAAAATTTATTTAATGTTTAATAGTAATTATTGCGGGCAAAATGAAAGAAAATGGCTCATACTTTGTCAAACCATCAGGAAAGATAAAAAAACCCCAAAATAAAACCCCACCTTGGTGTTGCTCTGGAATCTGTTTCAGCTGAGCTTGGTTTTAACCCTCTAAAACCTCTGCCGAGTTTATGCTGGAAAACAAAATAGAAATACAACACAAACAACATCCAGACTTTAAGCTGGAATGAAACACTTCTTTTTCCTTTTGCAAAGACATGGTTTTCTTGCAGGAACTCTTCACTGGATCGACCAGGAATGGTTAATGGCCTCCGTGCAGAGCTGACACATTTTCAAGGGAATTCACTGCAAAGCTGGTTTGAAAAATTCCATTGAAATCGGGGATATTTTTACATTTCAGTTTGCCTTCCCTGCAGCTGTTTGTTTCTGGAGTTGGCTTTTTTTTCCCCCTGCAAACTCCAGGCTGGTTTTTCTGAGAGTGAGCACCAATCCAGACTCCACAGAAAGGGAGAAAAGGGACATTTTTCCCCATTTTCTTATCCCTCGCCAAGCTCCTTACAGGAATTTTGAGCTAGCAGATATAAACTCCGAGTGATCCCATCTTTATGTTGAATAAAAGTACTTGCAGAGCCTTAACTTTAAATATTTCCTATTTGTTTCTGTCACATAATTTTAAGATCGTTATAGCCTGGAGAAGCCCCTGACCTAATTCAGTCAGAGCGGAGCGGAGCCCGCTGTGGCCTCGGCACAAAATCCCAGGAGCAGGAAAGTTTGGGAACAAAATCCTTGTTTTAAAGAGTATTTGTCATGAAGTTCTCGGGTGAGTTTGTACAGAGAAAACAACGGAGAGAAGGAAGTTGGGAAAATCCCAGAGGAAGGGGGTGCTGGAGGGAAAGGGGAGATTAATTTGGAAGAGTTTTTCACATCATCACATCCCTGGAGGTGTCCAAGGCCAGCTTGGATGGGCCCCTTCCAGCCAAAACCATTCCATGATTCCGTGATTAAACCACTGGGCTCTCACACAGTCAAGGTGTGAATGAAATTTAATTTTTATTCCTCTCCACATCCTCTCCCTTGCACTTCCAAATGTATTTCCAGGCTGCTGGGTTGTGTTTTAGGGGACGAGACTTTGTCCCTGTACCTGAGTCATGTGTGGGGGCTCTGTGAGGAAATCTGAATTTATCTATTTCAAATTCCTGCTCCCAAACTCTCTACCCACAGAAACAAAGCTGCCTTTGCCCAACTCCCATCCCCACACGGCCCAGTGGTAGCAGACGAGACACTTGTGCTAATTAATATTTTATGGGCTGATAGACTTTTTTTCCTTGCCTCGGCAGCTGGTCTTAAATAAAGACCAATTTGCAGAAGTGTTAATTAACTCTAATTACAAAGCGCATTGTAGCTGCTCCGAGGATTTCCGTCTGGAGGATGACACGGAACCGCGCAGCCCCTCGCGCCCAGGGAAACGTCACAGCAGCTTTTCCTGAGGATTCCATGCACGCTCCCAATTCCAAACAAACACAGAAAAGCGTGAGAAATAGTGAAAATGGGGAAAATATTGAAAGCTGGAGAGGGATTTTGGACAAGGGATGGAGTGGCAGGATGAGGGAGAATGGCATCCCATTGAGGGAGAGCAGGATTAGATGGGATATCGGGAAGGAATTCCTGGCTATGAGGGTGGGAGGCCCTGGCACAGGTTTCCCAGGCTACCTGACACTTCCTTGCCAGGCTTTTGCAGCAGGAGGAGCTGGAGAAGGAATTTTTACCCGGGCAGATGGTGGCAGGACAGAGGGGAACGGTTTGAAACTGAGGGGAGATTTCAGTTTGATATTGGGAAGGAATTCCTGGCTGAGAGGGTGGGGAGGCCCTGGAATGGATTTCCCAGAGAAGCTGTGGCTGCCCCATCCCTGGAAGCGTCCGAAGCTGAGTTGGAGCCTGGGATGGTGGAAGTGCCCCTGCCCATGGTGGGGGTGGAATGGGACGAACTTTAAGGTCCCTTCCAACCCAAACCTTCTGTGACTCAAGGGATATCCCCTGACTGAACCCGACGCGTTGTGCTCTGACACCGCATTACCACGAGCTCCCTAATTAACTTTCCCTCTCCATTTCCCTGCTCTCCATGGCCAGCTTTCCCTCACCCGTTTCCCCGTATTCCAGATCCACAGCGCTTCACCCCGGATCCAGCCCTGCAGCGGCATGGCGGCGTTAATGAGAAGGAAATCAATTAGGAGCCGTGCCACGCGGGCAATTAGCGCTGTCGCGGCGATGACACGGCGGCGGTGTCACTTCCAGCCGTCCCCTGGCTCGCAGCTGCCACTCTGGATGAGGATAACAATTCCCGCTTTCCTGCCGCTGGAAAGCAGCCGAGTGTGGGATCTTCTCCGTGCTGGCTTTAACTGGCAGCGATCAGGCCTGAGTGGGGCTGCGGGGCTTCATTTCCAGGAGCTTAAAGCTCCTGGGAAGGATGGAAAAAGGCATCCAAAGGGATGAGTTTGGGTGATCCAATCCAACCTTTCCACATCCCTTCGAAATCTACAAATTTATGATTTATATTGAATCATTTATAACAATAATGTTTTATATTAATGCGGGAAATGACGGTGATGACGATGATGATGGGGCTTGGAGCAGCCTGAGATAGTGGAAGGTGTCCCTGCCCATGGCAAGGGGTTGGAATTGGGTGATCTCTAAGGTTCCTTCTAAGCCAAACCATTCTGTGATTATTTTTTATTATTATAATTATTATTATTATCATCATCATCATCATCATCATCATTGTCATCACTGACATCATCATCATAGTTTTCATTATTATCATTATTATCATTATTTGCAGCAGTTTTTATACGAAGGAGCTGGGAGAAAAGTCCCACTGCAGCTCTGCTCGAGGCCGTGTAGTCACTATAAATTCAGACTTTGAGCTCCTGTCTTTCTGAACTAATTTTGGGCTACTAGCCCAAATTCTTCTCTCAGCTCCACAAGCAGTGGGGTCCTGGAAAGAAATAAAAGGACATGTGACAATCTGGGCAAAAAATTCGGTTTGAAAGAGGACGGACGAAAGCTTTTGGTGAGCAGAAGCATGTTTGTCCCTAAATTAATTTCCCAATAAATAGATATATTCAGTGCTGTTAACCAGTCGGTGTAACCACCTCCACAAAAACCCCTTAGAAACAGAAAAAAAAGGCCTCTTGCAGCATTAACTCCTTCACACAAAACACCAGCACATTAATAAGCACCAGGCGTGGGGGCTCCCTATTGAGCATTATCCCAGCGCCGCTCATCCCAAATCTGGGATGGGGCAGGTGGGAAGGGCTCCCATTCAGGGAGTGGGTGGCACAGCTCTTAATGAGCCGCTCTGCCAAAAGCAGCCTCCTTTTGTCCATATGCATACGCTCCTCCGCAGCTTCCAAAGGGCAATTCAGGAACTGGGAAAGGCCTGGCAAATTAATAATAATGAGCTAATTTCCACACCATCTGCTAATCGCTCTCCTCAGCAGCACTTGGCTCCCAAAACAGGAGTTTTTCCCACTCTCCTTCTGTCTACCAACAGGAAATAATGACATCCAGCTCGACTCTTTTGGAAGGGATTCGCGTGGTATTTCATGCTGCTGCATCAGCACGGAGTCGTTGCACAACCTCTTGCTTCGGTTCCTTGAGGGAAAATTCTCCCCAGGGAAAGGAGGGGTGGGGTTGGAAGTGTGAGGTTGATCGCTGTTCTGTCCTCCTTCCCTAAAGTGACTTTTTTGTTTTGTTGGGGTGGATTTTCGGCCTGCGTGATGGGGATGAGCGGAGCAGGAGGTGGGGTGGTGGTGGGTTGGGATGAAAAGCAGGGTGCTGCATTTATGGGATGTGGAGACCACAGCCATAAATGCCAGCTGCTGATCCTGAGAGGAGCTGACTTGGCCTCCCTGGAAAGGTCAGGGCCATGGGGATGCAGCGTGTGGCTGTGCCCTGCTGAGGATGCAGGAGGAGGGAGGAATTACTCCAGAGCGTCCGACAGCCCTTCCTGACCCTCCAAGCCTGTGGCACTGCTCTGATAGCCACAGAATCATGCAACCCTGGATTTCCAGACTGGTTTGGGTTGGAAAGGACTCCAAAACTCCATTCTACCCCCAACGCCTTCTGCTACCCCAGGTTTCTCCAACCTGGCCTTGGGCACTTCCAGGGATGGGGCAGCCACAGCTCCCCTGGGAACCTGTCTGAGGGTCTCCCCACCTTCACAGCCGGGAATTCCTTCCCAATTTCTAATCGAATTCTCCTATCTTTCAGTTTAAAGCCGTTTCACCTTGTCCAGTCACCACCTGCCCATGGAAGAATTCCCTCTCCATATTTTTTAGAAGCTTTCTTTATCTATTACAAATGCAGTGAAATGATTCCCACTCCCTGAGGCTCCAAAATCCTCTCCTTTCCCACCCAGAGCATCAGCTCCGAGATCAGAAGTTTCCCTGCTTGGGCTTGAAATTGGTTTTAGGGCTTGAGCACGACAAAATTCCTGTTGTTCCCTGAATTTCCAGGGTTTGTTCTTTCCCTGCTTCCTTTGCCCTCGCAGCTGCTTGCTAATGGGAAGCAGCAATAGGATTTTTCCCTCCTCCCTGACTTATTGCCTGCGTGTGTTTGTAGGCTCAGGATATTACACTGGGGATCTATGGATTGGTTTATTCAGTTTATATGGAATTTGGGAGAGCAGGAAACACATTTAACTCCAATCGCCCTGGGAATAGGTCGCATAGCCCGTGGAGTCGTGAACCTTTCATAACAAATATATGTGGCCAGGTGTGGGGGAAAATGGATTCCATATGTCCCGCATGGATCGGGCCAGGAGAAACGTCCTTGAAGCCGTAAATGGGATGTGTGGGGACTTTCTCCACATCCATGGGAAATGAGGGGTAAGCCAACCTGGATCCTTTCCTACCAGTTTGGTTTGCTAGGATGAGTTTTGGATTCTCTTTTGCAAGCAGCTCCCAGGCCTCTGGGATCTCCTGGAGACAAAGCCATGGATTGAAGGATTCCCAGCGGGAGCAGCACTGCCTTTCCCAAGGGTTTGGGCTGTGCCCTTTGTTATCTGCTGGCTGTCCTCATGCCAGTGATCACAAGTGGAAGGGAGGAAGGGTTTGAGGCTCTTCCAGGTTGTTCCAGCACGTGGGAGAAGATCTGGGAACCAAACTGGGAGCAGTGGGATTTGGCTGTCAGAGCTGTGCGGCTCTATCCATGAAAAAGGGAAATTCCAACAGCTCTTGTGCTTCCAAGCTCAGGTTTTCCCACCAAATATCGCCTGTGCTCCAGCCTGAGAGCAGGGCATGCTCTGCATCCATGTGGGATGAGCCCCTGCCTGGCAGGTTTGGGATGTGGGCAGTGGGAAACACCAAAGATCCATGTGCAGCTCCAAGCAAAGCTTGGATCTATGGAAACAGCACCTCTGAGGGCTGGAGCATTTCCCACGGATCCCAGGAGCTTCCTGGGCATGGCACAGCCCATGGAGAGGTGACAGATCTGTCCCCTCCGAGGCACAGGTGTGAGCAGAGCTCAGGGTGGCCCTGGGGACAGAGCCTGGCACTCCCCAGAGTGACCCCAGGAGCCTCCTGAGCTGTGAGAGGCCTTTTCCAGCTCAGCCCCCTGGACTGCAGGTGCCCAAAATCTCATGGAGAATCAAAATTTCTGCGTTTAAAATGGAACCCAGGCTGGGTGCAAGTTGGTGAGGGCTGAGATGTTCCTGGGGGAATTCTGCCAGGGTCTCCATGAGAGAGAGGTGGAAACCAGTGGTTGTAGCCCCTGTGAATGCCTAAAAAATTAAATTGGGATGGGCCAACAGCACTTCCCATTCTGTGGGTGCTGCTGTCTGGATGGGGGAGCAAATGGTAGGGAAGAACCCATGGATATAGGAATAATCTCGTGAAAAGATAACTGGGAACAAACTGGGGCACTGCTGGATTTATTTCATCTTTTAATGAATAAACATCAGCCTTTCTCTGCAGCGCAGAAACTGAGGTGAAGAAAATCAGTTTGTAAATAACTTCTGAACAACTGGACACAATGACCTTAAAGGTTCTTTCCAACCTAAAGGATTTTAAGATTCTGTGATTATAAAATCTTCTCCCCAGTCAGGAGCGGGTCTGGACCACACCATAGTGATTGTGTTTGCCCAAGGAGCTCTGCAAAGCCCAGGGAAGAGAGATCATGGAATTCCAGACTGGTTTGGGTTGGAATAGACCTTAAAGCTCACTCCTGCTGTGGGAAGGGACACCTTCCACTATCCCAGGATGCTCCAACCTGGCCTTGGACACTGCCAGGGATCCAGGGCAGCCACAGCTTCCCTGGGCACCCTGTGCCAGGGCCTCCCCACCCTTCCAGCCAGGAATTCCTCCCTAATCCCAAACCTAATCCTGCCCTATCAGCGTGACTCCATCCCCCTTGTCCTGCCACTCCATGCCCTTGTAAAAACCTGTTTCACCACATTTTTTCCCCTTGGATTAACTCTCGCAAGTGGCTTTTTGGTGCTTTAATTTTTCTCTGCCCCACGAGGGGTCTGGATGCAGACACAGATGTTCAAGTGCTGGCCCAGATGTGCTGTGCTCACCTGCAGCTGGGGCTGGGACCCCATGGAGTGATAACATCGTTCCCAGTGACCTCTTGACGAGCAGTGAGGGCTTGGACGTTTCCCCTGGGAAAGAAGGAACAATGCCAGAGGAAAAAAATAAAGGTTGAGTATGAAGTGGTTTCAGGAAAGGGTTATTGACTCACTACTGAGCCCTTCGGACTCAGGGCAGGGAGGAGGAAGTTTGGGCTCCCCAGGGGCTCTGCTTGTCCAGCCCATCCCACCCCGCTGGAACCGGATGCTGGGAAAAATGGGAACTCTGGGATGGACCTCACTTTCAGCACCTTCTGTGTGTACAAACCTCACACTATTTATTTTTTCTGTTATTGCATTCATTACTGGAGAATTTCCCTGTTCTGAGCACGATCCAGCAGCGAATTCCAAGAGCTGGCTGTGAAACACTGGCAGCACCCAGCAATTCCAGCAATGCCTCATTCGCCTGGGGAGCTGCCCAGAGAAGGAATTCAGAATTGGGGAATTGTTTAGGCTGGAAAAGACCTCCAAGATTATCGAGCCCAGGACTGCCAAGGCCACCACTGAGCCACGTCCCCGAGTGCCACATCCACGTGGCTTTTAAACAGTCTGGAATTTAGGCATTAAAATGGCACCAGCTGCACTCTGGGGGCTCAATTCCCCCTGCTTGGCACTAAATAAATCACAGAAAAAGGTGGGAATAACCTCAAGGAATTTATCTTTAAGGAACCAGCAACAGGAACCCAAACCAGTCACAGGCAGGGAGTGGGATGCTGGACCAGAGAATCCCAAACTGGTTTGAGTGGGAAAAGCTCATCCAGCTCATCCTATCCCATAGGCAGGGATGAACTTCCACTGTCCCAGATTGCTCCAGCCTGGCCTGGGACACTTCCAGGGATCCAGGGGCAGCCACAGCTTCTCTGGGAATCTGTGCCAGGGCCTCCCCCCCTCCCAGCCAGGAATTCCTTCCCAATATCCCCTCTAAACCCATCCTCCTGCAGCCCTGCTTCTCTTATTTTATTTAATATTTCATTTAAAAGGGAAAACAGTCTCTCTGCTTGTCAGAGCAGCCCATGCGATATGAAAATATTCACAATATTCCTGCAAAATGTGCTGTTCACCTCGGGCTGCATCTGCAGCTCAGATTCCGACAGCGCCCTCGTCAGCGAGGGTTTTGTTTGGAGTTTTGCAAGGAATTTTCCAAATTTTGATGCCTGAAACCTGTGGAATAGGGGTGTCTTGGATGATTTATTTTCAAGGGCGGGATCTCCGAGCAGATAAGAAAATATCTCTGAGGGGAAAGCACCAGGACTGAGCCCAGGGAAAGCCACTCTGGGCTCTTTCCCTCTTGTCCCTCATCTCTCCAATTCCAGTCATCCCAGCCGGTTGCAAGAGGGAAATAAACAGATGGGAGAGTTTTTCCACAAAAATGCAAATAGGTTGTAAAAATGTCTGCAAAAATCTAAATACTCGGGGAGGACATGCCAGTTGGGATGAATATTTTGACAAGGAAAAGGGAAAGAAAGGGGGAGAAGTTAAATGATGTCAGAAGGGATTGTTTGGGTTTCCCTGATAAAATCCTGCAGCAAGAGCTAAAGTTTATTTAATTAAGGCTTTGCACCCTGTTTAATAATATAAAAGTCTATACAGAACTAAATTCACAAGTCAAATTGAAATGGGCTGCAATGCTGCTAAATTAATTTATTTCTTTAACATAAACTGAGGTTTTTGGGGAGGAGAGGATTGATTTTCCCAGGAAACATGACCATGAACCTCTGGAGTGTTGTCCCCTGCAGAAGGGGAACTTTCAGATATTTAGGTGCTGTTGCAACTCTGTGAGGCAGAGTGTGGCCTCCAGGAAACTGCTGGAGTTTCCTAGGGAGGAAAACCAAACCTTTTAACATCCTGGCCTGATTTTGATGTAATTTTTCCAAGTAATTCTATTTTTTCCTGGTGGTTTTTTTTTGGTGTTTTTTTTTTGTTTGTTTGTTTGTTTTTTGTTTGTTTGGTTTTTTTTTGGATTTCCCAAGCCCGAATCTTAAAGGTCTTTTCAGCCTAAGGGATTCTCTGGTTGTGTAATGGAGGCACCTTTTTGTAGGCCTGGGGAAAAGGCCTGCAGGCCTTTTCCTGGGAAAGCCTGGCTGAACTAGGATGTGATCCCAGATTGGCTGATTTTTGGGAAGGGGATTGCCCACGTGAGGTGGTCTGGATGGCTGGAGAATGCTCTAAATCCCCTGGGAGCAGAACTGCAGGAGGGCAGGGAGGATTCTCAGCCCCAAATGCTCAGCCCAGGTCGAGGGAACTGCAGAAAACACACCCGAATATTTGACTACAAAACTGGCATTTTCTTGCACAATGTATTTGGGACTTCACCACTGCCCAGGGCAGCTGTGCCAGGGCTGGACAGCCCTTTCCAGGAAGGAATTTTCCCAATATCCACCCTGAGCCTCTCCTGGCCCAGCCTGAGGCCGCTCCCTCTCCTCCTGTCCCTGTTCCCTGCGAGCAGAGCCCGACCCCCCCGGCTGCCCCCTCCTGTCAGGGAATTCCATAGAGGGAAAAGATCCCCCTGGATCCTCCTTTTCTCCAGGCTGAGCCCCTTTCCCAGCTCCCTCAGGAATTCCCCAGCCCCTTCCTCAGCTCTTTTCCCTTCCCCGGACTCCTCCAGCCACTCAAAGTCTCTCTTGTCATGAGGGGAAAATCAAGAAGTTGGAGAAAACGTGAGGGAAAAAAGAAATGAGGGAAGTGTGAGGAGGGCTCTGCTGCAGAGCTTTTCCCTTCTGGATCCTCCTTTTCTCCAGGCTGAGCCCCTTTCCCAGCTCCCTCAGCTGCTCCTGATGCTCCAGACCCTTCCCAGCTCCATTGTCCCTCTCTGGACATGGATCCTCACATGGATATATACGACACAAACATTTTGTTCAGCAGTGATGGCATCAGCATCCTGGTCATGAGGAAGATGAGGGCGTCTGGGGCAGCAGAATTTGGATAGAAGGAGCTGGAATCTGCCAAATCCTCCCTGGAGCACCATCCCGAGGGGCTGCAGGGATGTCAATCCCAACTCCCAACCTCCAGCTGGCACAGCTGTTATTTTTCCTGCGTAAAACAATAACAACATTTCCCTAATAAAATCACTTCAAGTGCAAGACATTCTGCTGAAGGGGAAAAAGAAACAAACCCAAACCCAAACCAAACCCACTCATTCCGGGGGAACCGTCAAAACAATTATTAGCACAAATTTCCAAGCCATTATCTGCCGAGGTGACACGGCGTGTCAGGCACAGCCGTGTCACAATGTGCCATCCCCCGCTGCAGCTCATGGGAGCTGGCAGCCCCCGAGCTGGGGGTGGGGGGGGACAGAGCCCTGCACACCCTGGGGACAAACAGGGAGCTCAGGGGGGTTCATCCCTGGAATTTCACGCCGTCCCCTGTGCACAGCAGCTTTTCCTGGTGGCACTCGGAGCTGCAGCTGCGCTTTGGGAGATGTGTGTGTGTGTGTGTGTGCGTCCATGCCAATTAAACAATCGGGAGAGAGAGAAAGAAATAAAAAATGGAATTAGGAAGCGCAGCCAATCGCATTTGAACGCTCAATTTCGCCCTTTTTGGTGGTGCAGGCAGCTGGTGCAGCACCCCAGGGCTGGTGGCGTGACCCACATCCCAAAATCCCACCCTGAGGCACGGCGGGACTTTAGGAAAGGGGAAATCATCTGAAAGAAAGTTTAAGAATTAAACTGGGAAGCTTTTCCAGTGGCAGAATATTGGGAGGACTCAAATCCCCACTCTGTGTGGGGAGTTAGAGGAAAATTGATGCCAAGAGATCCCAATCCGACGGCAGCTCTTGGCACCGGGGCTCTCATTCAGAGCAGGAACAATGAATTTGCATCCTAGGAAACAAATGCACTCCACATGCCCCCTAACAAATAAATGGAGATATTCCTTTCTTCCACAGCCAGGAATCTTAATCTTGCTGATAAACAAAGCAGAGGAAAAAAAAATGTCTCTGAGTGTAGGGTTTTTCTGTGTTTTCTTTAGTCAGAGACCTGAATGCTGAGGAGAAAATAAAGTAAGCTTTGTGCAGGAAGAGCTGGTGACAAAGGCAGGGCCTTCACTTTGGGGGCTGAGACGGTTTTTTTCCCTTCCAGCTTTTGGTTTTCCTGCTGGAAAAGCAGCTGGGATGTCCCCAGGGATAAGGGGAGCTTGGAGGTGTCTGCACAACATCCCCCAAACCCACAAGAAGAACCATTCCTGTCCCCACCAGCCAGCAAAGCACCCGAAGCAGCAGGCAGACAGCTTTAGCACATCATGTCTCTTGTCATTTTCCTCTCCTTCCTGCATTTTCCTTGAAGCCAGGGAAAATTTCTTCACTGGAAGGGTGGCTGGGCTTTGGCACAGGGAGTCTCCATCCCTGAAAGTGCTCAGAAACCGTGTGGATGTGGCACTGCCTGCGGCATCCCAGGATAAATCCCCTCAGCTATCACCAAGATTTTATTCCCCTTTTATTGGCAGGAAGTTTTCACTTTTCCTTATGATTCTCCTTATCTCTCCTTGGTTTTTTGTAATTCCTCAGGACTGAGCTATTTCAGACCACGTTCAGTGGCTTTTTGCCCTTTTAATTCTTATTTCTGTTGTGTGGTTTTGGCCAGGATGCCACCCACCTTCTGCTGAGCTCTGCTTTGTAATTACAGGGTCAGAAGTTCATCTCCCTCCAATTGCTCCTCCCTTTGAAATTCCAGCTGAATTATCCAATTCCTTGACCCGGCAAAAGGAAGGTGCCCACCTCATTATGATCTTATTTCACTTCCCTGAGATCCTTTGGCCCTCATTACAAGGAACAACAATTTCTGGAGTTCTTTAACAAGTCTAAAGTCCTTTATCGAATATAAAGTCCTTTATCAAGTCCAAAGTCCTTTATCGAGTCTAAAGTCCTTTATCAAGTCCAAAGTCCTTCAGCAACTTTTCCCTTCAGAAGAGAAGGTTAAAACCAAGTGAGATCTGAGCTGTCCCAACTCAGGGGCAACCCAGTGGGGATTTTTTTTCCCACCACTATAAAAAGGGAAGGCTAAACCCCTTTCTAATGGAATAAACCTGAATTCTCTCCAAGAAAAGCCTCCATCAAGGCGAACAGATTGCTCCCAAGCTCCTGCGCAAAGCCTGGCTGGATTGCGGCAGAGACAGAAATTCCTGGACTGCGGCTCCAGCTTTAATCAGGCAAAAATCCCACTGAACTCGCTGGGAATTTGAAGTCTCAGCTCTGGCCCAGCACTTGCTGGCGGCTGCAGATGCCTCCTGCCCTGTGCTGTGCTGCTGGAAGCTCTCCCTGCTGCTCTCCCTCTGCAGGATTCGATGCCGCAGCGAGGAATCAGCCGCATTAAGATGCTCCACGCCAAATTATTTCCTTATTAATTAAAACACAAACTGTTCTGCTGCTGCTCCTTGTGCAGCGGAAGCAGAGCTTGGATTCTTTCCCCCCTGCACATCCCAGCTCAGCCTCCTGCTCCAAGGACCTGGATTTTCTGCTGCGTTTCACCTTTGGATTATGAGCGATGCTTGGTGTCGCCTTATCCCCACGGGGGACAGACCCACCAGGCTGGGCCAAAGTCACCTGAGCGTGGCACGCCCAGGCCTCTCCATTAAGCTGGAACCCAAGAAAATGGGAATATCTTCTGTTTGGACAGGTGCAATAAATTAATCTCACATCTGGCTGAGCTCGGGCCGGGGCTCCGTCAGGCAGGGCCATCTGTCAGCGCTGGAAGTGCAGCATCCTGGGGTCAGGAGAGGCAGGAGTTGCCCCAGCCCCTTGCCAGCCCTGCTCCAACAGCTCATTTCCAGCCCCATGGAGCCAGGAATTCCACCCTCAGGAAGATCCTGGCCTGTGGTGGATGGGAAAACCTCGGCTGACCTCGGGCGTGGTGGGATGAGGACAGGTGGGATCCTGTCCCAGGCAGGAAATGCCCTGGGATGGTCAGGCAGGGAACGTCCCTGGGATAACTGGTGGCTGGAGCTGGTCACTCAGCAGAGGTTTTGATCCCTGAAAGAAGCCTTTTGGGCCCAATTATTTCCATGATGTCATTAATTTGGGTTTCTCAATGGTCTCCTTGGTAATTCTGCTGATCACAGACCGTACACGGAAGGGATGGATCCCCAAAGTGCTGAAAAACCAGTGCAGAGAAAGAATTGTTCCCAAGATCTCATTTTCTTCCCCTTCCCTGCCTTCTTCCCATGGTGTCTCCCAAATCTGGATGCTGGACCAGAGCAGCACATGGAATTGTGGATGATGCCTGGAGAGGAGAAGGCTGCAGGGAGAGCTCAGAGCCCCTTGCAGGGCCCAAAGGGGCTCCAGGAGAGCTGGAGAGGGACTGGGGACAAGGCCTGGAGGGACAGGACACAGGGAATGGCTTCCCAGTGCCAGAGGGCAGGGCTGGATGGGATACTGGGAAGGCATTCCTGGCTGGGAGGGTGGGGAGGGTGTGGGCTGGAATTCCCAGAGAAGCTGTGGCTGCCCCTGGATCCCTGGCAGTGTCCAAGGCCAGGCTGGAGCACCCTGGGGTAGTGGAAATGTCCTTGCCCATGGCAGAAGAGCTGGAATGAGATGGGCTTTAAGGTCCCTTCCAACCCAAACCATTCTGTGATTCCAGGAAGTGCCTGGAGCTGGATTGCAGCCCCCAACCAGCTCCACTCCCTGCACAGGGGTGGCAGGGCCCATTTGGGTTTGGAGGAGTGACAATTCCTGTTAGAATCCAGCAGGGATGAGCCACCTCCACCCTGATGCAGAGGCTCCACCACCACCCTCCCTCTGTCTCGTTGGTATTTGGCTCCAAAAGCTTTTTGCTTCCTAAAATCAAGAGAAGAGAGAGAGTTAAAAATGCTCTCCTTGGATTTTTGGACCAGCAACTGCTTTGGAAACATGGATTTGAACATGTGCTTATCATCAGCTGTGACCCCGTGGCAGCCCAGGGTAAAAACCCCCAGTAAAAGTGCCCTGACCTTTAATTCTCCACCAGAGCCCACCGTGCTGAGTAATTGCTCTCCGAGCCTGAGCTCTTCGGGGAGCTGAGGGCCAGATTCCTTCCTCCCTGCAATCACGGCACGGAAAAAGGAACAAACAAACAAACAGGAAAGCTGCTCCCAGCTGGAGCACGTGTCCAGAGGGGGGAATCCGGGAGGTTATTTAAAGCCTGGAGAAGTTCCTCCTTCCAGCCACGCTCGCTGGAGGGGAAGCGAGGTCAGTTATTATTAGCTGGGGGGGATGGAACTGGGATATCGTGGGATGTGGCCAGGATATTCCCTCAGGAGTGGCTGTTCCTTCAGTTACAAGGGTGTGAGGGGGCTGATGGGTGGCTCTGGCTTCTGGTGGGATCCAGGCTCAAATCAGGTTGGGAAGCAGCTGCTGAAGCTTGAGGAGCATCACCAATTAAAAAGAAAACATCTCACTGAGGAGCTGGTCACTCAGCAGAGGTTTTGATCCCTGAAAGAAGCCTTTTGGGCCCAATTATTTCCATGATGTCATTAATTTGGGCTTCTCAGTGGTCTCCTTGGTAATTCTGCTGATCACAGACCGTACACGGAAGGGATGGATCCCCAAAGTGCTGAAAAACCAGTGCAGAGAAAGAATTGTTCCCAAGATCTCATTTTCTTCCCCTTCCCTGCCTCCTTCCCATGGTGTCTCCCAAATCTGGATGCTGGACCAGAGCAGCACATGGAATTGTGGATGATGCCTGGAGAGGAGAAGGCTGCAGGGAGAGCTCAGAGCCCCTTGCAGGGCCTAAAGGGGCTCCAGGAGAGCTGGAGAGGGACTGGGGACAAGGGATGGAGGGACAGGACACAGGGAATGGCTTCCCACTGCCAGAGGGCAGGGCTGGATGGGATATTGGGAAGGGATTCCTGGCTGGGAGGGTGGGGAGGGGCTGGGATGGAATTCCCAGAGAAGCTGTGGCTGCCCCTGGATCCCTGGCAGTGTCCAAGGCCAGGCTGGAGCACTCTGGGATAGTGGAAGTGTCCTTGCCCATGGCAGAAGAGCTGGAATGAGATGGGCTTTAAGGTCCCTTCCAACCCAAACCATTCTGGGATTCCAGGAAGTGCCTGGAGCAGAATCCCAGCCCCCAGCCAGCTACACTCCCTGCATGGGGGTGGCAGGGCCCATTTGGGTTTGGAGGAGTGACAATTCCTGTTAGAATCCAGCAGGGATGAGCCACCTCCCTCCATCCTTTCCTGGAGGAGGCCGTCAGAGCCCTGCTGGAGCTCCCCTTGTTGTGCTCCCCTGTTGTCCTTTGGGATTCTTCCATCAAACATTCCCAGGAAGCTGTCAGAGGCTCCTGGCTGTGCCCAAGAAGAGATCCCAGTCCCAGCCTGCTGTGGGATTCAGGACATGGATTTTCCAGAGGATGGGAAGCTGCTCACGGATGGGATTCTGCCCTGCTCCCTGTGGTGAGGGAGTCAATGACTGGATCAGGGAACAACTTTCTCTGGAGGAGACAGATAATTTTCAGGGAGTTTTTTTTTCCTTTTAAAACAAGCCATAAATATTTCACAGGCCTGCAGGAAAAAGCAGGATGCCTGAACAGTTCCTACCCGGGGAAAACGGCGTGAAATCTCCACACCACGAGTGCTATTTTTACTTTTTTGCTTTTTTTCCTTTTCATATCGCATAAATGGTGACTGATTTTATGCTCAGTGATTAATTTAGACACGGAATAATGGAAATGCAGAAACACTCATCTGGTTCAAAGGGCCAGAGCAGATAAATAATGGATGTTTACATAACTGCAGTATCAATCTCGGTAACAAATGATTTGTAGGAAGTCAGCAGAGAGTGGGGAGAGCTCGGAAATGCTCCTTGGAGGCAGCGTTGCACCAGGAGGGGCTTCACGCAAAGCATTGCCTTGTGCTGCCCCTTATCCTTGGACAAATCACAGAATCATGGAATGGCTTGGGTTGGAAGTGGCCTTAAAGCTCATCCCATCCCACCCCTGCCATGGGCAGGGACACCTCCCACTATCTCAGGGTGCTCCAAGCCCTGTCCAACCTGGCCTGGGACACTGCCAGGGATCCAGGGGCAGCCACAGCTTCTCTGGGCACCCTGTGCCAGGGCCTCCCCACCCTCCCAGCCAGGAATTCCTTCCCAATATCCAAATCAAACCTCCTTTTTGAGTCCAAACCCTCATTTTACACGGGAAAGCTTTTACAAATTCTTTTATGGGGCCTGGGTTTCTGCGTATTTGTCAAACGCGACTGAATTCCCATTTCAGGTTCCCTGCATCTCAGAGAACACATTCCTGGAGAACATCCTGCACTCTCTTAGCTGGAGCAGAAGAATTGGGGCTGGAACAAGAAGTTAAAAAAGCAGCTGCCTTGTCCTGCAGAGCTGGAATGGGATCTGGTCTCCATTTGCCACCTGCTCCAAAGCCTCCCTCACGGATCCTCAGATCCACAGTTTTCTTTTTTCACCTGTACACACTCAGAGAGATCATACCATTCCACCTCCTTCCATGGGCAGGGACACCTTCCACCATCCCAGGCTGCTCCAAGCCCTGTCCAGCCTGGCCTGGGACACTCCCAGGGATCCAGGGGCAGCCACAGCTTCTCTGGGAAATCTTTAAATCCTAACAAGAAACACCTTTTAGCAAAGTCCCTTCCAACCCAAACCATTCCATGCCTGAATTATCCAGGCACTGAGCTGCTGAAGAACACATTGCACGTGATTTATTTGAACCAGAGCAGAAACCGCCCTGACTTCCCCCTTGCCTCCAAAGTTGGGAGCTCTGCAGTTCTTTTTCAGGAAACCAAAATCTGCTAAAACCCCGTGGTGTTTGCATATTTTAATACAGCTGAGTGAGGCGGTTCTGGCCACTTGCTGATGTGAAATGTCAGGGTAGGTGGTTATATAAATGTTATTTTTAGATGTGATTAAAAAAACACATCCCTTTAATGCTAACACGTTCTTTTCCCCCCTCCAGCTCGCTGGAATTAAAAGGCTGCTTAGATATTCCAAGACGGGATTGCATTTTGCTTGTGGCATAACAATCGAGGCAGCCTAATTGTGCATATGTTAATGGTTTGTTTTTAGAGAGAACCTTGCAGGGCTCTGCTCAGCAATAATTTGGCTTTGCCCCGCACAGACCTTTCCCAATAAAACTCTTTTATTACCTGCCCAGCAATCGAGGACTAATGGGTTTTGCCCTGCTCTGCTGTGGGGACCGAGTCATGTCCCCACATCTCCTGCTGGCAGAGGAAATATTGAATTTGGAATGTTTTATTCAGCTTTAAACCCAGTTCTGTGTGATAAAAGAGAATAATAAATAGAAATTGGGTGGGTGGATGGAGCTGGTTGTAATCTCGTGTAGGGAGGCGGAGGGGCAGCTCCTGAAATCCAGAGGGACGTGGAGAGGTGGATCCATGGGAAGCTCCTGAGGTTCAACGAGGCCAAGTGTGGGTCCTGCAGAGGGATCGGGGAATCCCAGCACGAATCCAGGCTGGGTGGAGAAGGGATGGAGAGCAGCCCTGAGGAGAAGGACCTGGGGGTGTTGACTGAGGAAAAGCTGGATATGCCTCAACCACGTGGGACCCAGAACCCTCCATGCCCCAGGCTGATCCCGGTGTGGGCAGCAGGAAAGGGGNTTCTCTCTCTGGAGAGAAAATGTGAAGCAGCCAGACCAGTCCACAGCAGACTTTCTGTGGCCATCCCAGCTGGGATAATTGCATATTTATTTCCTGTGGAATTTCCAGACAGATTTGGAATTTGCTGTGTGTTGCAACCCTCTGTTATCCCGCATTTCGCATTTCCTTGGTGTGTCCTTTCCTGCAGGGAGGCTGATAAAGGCCTATTTTTATTTTTCTCTTTCTCTACTTAATTTTAAGAATTTCTGCAGTCGCTGGACAGAACAATAAATTAGGATGTTGTTAAATAACCTAACGAGGTGTCGGGAGCCAAGAAATATTCCCATGGCAGTCAGGCCTTTTAGCAATGGAACATCAATTCCCTCCCACACAGACTTATTTCTCCTATTTTAACATTTATTTAGGGGAAAATGGTGATTGGTTTCTGAGTTCATAATCCATCCTCAGAAGATGAGGTTAATATTTAAAAATCTTTATGATTTTAGGATATTAATATCTCCATGCTGCTGGCTGTGGGTTTGTGATGCTCTCTGCGTGTGCTGGGGTGCGATCCACCATCCACATGGTCAATTCAAAGTGGGGAAAAAAGAGGAGATAAAGGGATTTGTTGCATCTTGAGTGCTCCTTAAGAACGAGAAGGCTGTTAATTGGGATGTTAATTAATGGGGGTATTTGTAGGATGTGCCTGATTGGCTCAAAACGCTGAGTGGTCACTGATCACCTGGGGAATCCAGACCTTATCCCAGCAGGTGAACTTGCTCTTCCAGGACATGGAATCATCCCTCTGATCCCAACCAGATCCCGTGGGAAGCAGGGAGCACAAATTTAAGCTGAGGACTTCTTGAGGTGGCTACCTGAGCTGGGACAACTCAGCACCCACAGGGGTAGAGCAGGAGGGAATTTGGCCTGCAGAGCCTTGGGGTCACTCAGTCTTTTCCCAGGAGGACACTGGGAAATGTTCAGCAGAGGCTTTGGAATTGTTTCTGGTCTCATCCAAAGGCAGCATTTAAAAATTAAATGGAATTCCTGTTCTAGGCTGAGTAAAACAGAACAAGTCTGGAGCGGCTGGTGTGGGCTTTCAGGTGAGCGAGGATTTAAAGGAATTAATTCCTGGAGTGAGAGTTCCATGTTTATGCTTTTACGTGCTGGGATATTATCCCAGGGAAATACAAGAGGTTCGCTTCTTCCAAGTGTTTCAAGCTCCTGGGGCTGTGTTGGCACGAAGTTCATCCCTGCTGGTGCCATCCCTTGGGGCTGAATAGTGAGAATGATCACTGAGCTGTTAATGAGAACAAGAGCAGCTAAGGCAAATCCAAGAAAAAGTGTGAGGACAACTGGAACAAACAGCACCTTCAGCCCGTAATTAAACCGTGAGGACGCTGCACGCTCCCAACCCTGCAGCTGGAACACGGCAGCTCTTGTGCTTCTTGAATTATTTGGGAAGTTATTCCTGCTCCTCCTGCCCTGGGAGCATCCCTGGCTGAGCAGGTTGGCCCTCGGCTGAAGGGAGGCTTCGGCAGCGCCTCGCCGCAGCTGACACATCCCGTTGCTATTGGAGAATGTTTGGGAGGTGTCCCTAAATCCCAGCTGGAGGGATGAGTATATTTAGAGTTGACACACAATATGCTCTGTGTTTGCCTTGGCTGAGCCAGCTGGGATAGGAGGAAGATGCTCTCCAAGGCAGGGCTTTACTCTGGGGGCTTTTCTTGCTGTTAATTCCAAGCCTGCGCTTGTCCGGGAGCAAAATTTGTCTCTGTCTAATTGGGGAGGAGACAAGACACCAACCGTGCTTGGGAGAATTAATCTGCCATGCTGATAAGGGAAAGGATTAGGCCATTATTGTGGAAAAATAATTTAAACTCTGAGCTTAAAGCCCAGCAAGGAAGGCAGGAATTCTAATGGGATTTTTCACTGGAGCAGGGTGGGAAATCTTCAGGTGATAGGGAAGGGCTGCACAGAGGAACTGTTGGAAAAGGGACACGGGAAGGATCCAAAAAACTTAGGGATATGATTGCAAAGCTTAGGAAGTGCCTTGGCAGAAGGGTTTGGAACGTGGGGTGGCACGAAGCAGCTGGGAGGAGTGTGGAGCAAATTACGGAGAAAGGAAGGAAAAATGAAGGGAACGGCAGCCCCCAGAAGGAGATTTTAAACTGAACTAAGAAGAGAACAAGCAGCTGCTCCAGGGGGAAACCCCAGTCTCTCATTTTCCCAGTTTTCTCCCCAAACAATGCCCATCATGGGTGTTCACCAGGAGAGGCCATGAGCTGCTTTGCAGGGAAAATGCTCCAACCCTTTGGAAACACACGGAAAAGGAAGGCAAGAATCATCAAAGAGGAGTTTTCCTTCCCCCGATGCCCCGGGTGACATTTCCCTCCTCGCTGGGGTCAGAGACAAGGGCAGGCAGTGATTTCCTGAGAGCTCAGAATCACCTTTGCCTGCCTGTACGATGCCAGCGAGTTCTTCCCACCTTTCCCATTATTCCCCTTTTCTCCGACGGCTTTTCTCATCTCCTGGAAAACGAGGCAGCCTCGCACTCCCTCAAATCAAGTCTTATTGGAGTCCCTGCAAATAGAAACCCTCTGGCTCTGGCTGGGCTCTTGCAAAACCAGTGGGAGGCTGGGAACCTCCTCGCTCTGGAGCGCTTGTAAAACGTTTGAAAAGGAGAATTATAGGGAAAAAAAAGCCCTGGATGTACTGAAATAGCCACCCACAGCCTCCCTGCACACAATAACTGGATGCACTAAGTCATTCCCAAGACAGTTGGGCGAGCTTTTGCTGGGATAACTTGGAGATAAGGGGAAATGATTCAATCACCTGGTGTTTTTTTTTTCTCATCCCGGCCAAAACAAAGAATAGGGAATAATGGTTTGTCCAAATGATCCAAAAAGGATCAAGGGAAATGCGCAGGGCGGCCTGAGATCCATCGTTTCCTCCAGGGTGAATCACAGCCTGTACGCAGCAAGGCTGGAGGATTTGGGAAAGGTTCTGCCAGCCAAAGAGGCAAATCCCAGTCGTGAATTCTTCACATTTGGATACTTCCAGCTATTTTCCAACATTCGGAATCTTCCGTACACAAATAACAACAATTCCTGCAGCTCCCTGTTGCTCCCTGCCTCACACTGGGCTGGATCATCATGAAAGCATTTTTTNTTGGTGCTGTTTCCCCAGGAGATTCCTCCGCTGGATTTCAGGAATGGTGTGAGGATGGATCTCAGGATGGTATCCCAGGAATCCTGCCCATGGATCCAGGCTCTCCCCCCTCCATGTCCAGCCTGGAGGAATGTAGGTCTCTGCAGCAGCTGTGAAAGAACTCATTTCGAACATCTCTGCAAATAGAGAGCTCTCTGCTCTCTTTTCATCCTCGATGAAAAGATCTGTGAGGAGCCAACGTGGGAATGACGTGCGAGCAGGGCCGGGAGGAGGCCTCGGAATTAACTGGAGCTTTTCCCGGGGGCCGGCTCCGAATCCCAGCCTGGCCTTGAAAAAACTCCTGTCCCAAATACAGATCCAGGCTCTGCCTATTCAGGTCAGCTCTGAGGCCTAAATAATTCTCTGTTTAAAATGACAGANTGCCGCAGGACTGGGCTGGGATTTGCCAAGCACTGAGCGGGACAGAGAAGAGCAACTAAAATAATTGGGATTTAATTCCCAGAAGGAATGAAGCACCTTGTAAAGAGCAGCACTTCACAGGATTTTCCCAGATGGAGACAAGACAAGAGAGACATTGAGAGGCTGGAGCATGTCCAGGGAAGGGAACAGAGCTGGGAAGGGGCTGGAGAATTCCTGAGGGAGCTGGGAAAGAGGCTCAGCCTGGCGGAAAGGAGGATTCAGAAGGGAAAAGCTCTGCAGCAGAGCCCTCCCNCCAGGGGCCGGTTCCGAATCCCAGCCCGGCCTTGAAAAAACTCCTGTCCCAAATACAGATCCAGGCTCTGCCTATTCAGGTCAGCTCTGAGGCCTAAATAATTCTCTGTTTAAAATGACAGATGTTGCCTTTGAGTTACTTCTGGCAGCTTTTTGTCTGAATGCAAGGAAAAACATTGATTTTTGCAGCATCTTAAACAGCAGAAAGGATTTTTTGGCTGAGCTGCCTTTGTGCTGGGACACAGGATCTGGGGAGTGATGATCCCATGTTTCCCGAGGAAAGGCTGCCCCACACTTCCAGAAGGTAGGATAATCACTCACTGTCTAAGCAGAGAGTCCTCAAGGCAGACAATAATTTTTATTTTCTATATTTTGCTGTTCAGGTCCTCCTTGAATCACAGAGTCCTGAAATATCCTGGCTTGGAATTGGATCCCACAAGGATCGAGTCCAAGTCTTCCACCTGCACAGGACAACAACGAGAATCCTTCCATGTTTAATTCACGTTTTCCCGCCCAAATCCTGCCCTTCCCTTTCCTGCATGTCCTGCTTCCCCTGAGGCAGCTTTTCCCAACATCCCATCCCAGGAAAAGCTGCACCCTTAACCTATTTAACTTCATTTTCTGCTGGAATTCTCTCTAGCCAAGCTGGGACACAAGGTGATATAACCCAGCTATTTATATCATCACCCAGAAAATTAAGTCCCAGTAGGAATTTGGGGGTTTTGGGGGGGTCACTCCATAGGATCAAAGACATGGGGCTGTTCAGGGGGTGATTTTGGGTGACAGTGAGGGAAAGAATCCCTGGATGCCCCATGGAACGTGGAATCAAACCTCGGGCTGGAGGAAGAAGAGCTTCTACTGCTTCCCCTTCCTCTCTGCAGCACATCTGGCCACAGCTGTAGGATTAAGCAAATAATTTGTGGGGTTTTTATTGAGCAGATCAATAAAACAGCAATAAATTCATGTCTTGAGCCCCCCTGCGGACACCCTCACCACAAGATTCCCAAAGATCCAGAATCTGGGCAAATCAATTCTTTCCTTTCATGTCAAGCCCAATATAATGATCATTTCAGTGTAAAAAATAATTTTGTTCTATCTCCCCTCTGCACCTGGGATCACTGATCTTTCCTCCAAAGGCAGCAGCTCGTATTTAGAGAGAAACTGGTTTTCAATAATTGTGTGAATGGAAGGTGGGCAAAGATCTTTTCAGAGTCATTTGTACAAAATCCAGGGTTGCTTTACCCCAGGTCAACCCTCATGGACCCCTTTATCTGTATCACTGCTCCTGACGTGGGAAAAACAGAAAAAATAGGAAAAAATAAAAAGAAAAAATAGGAAAATTAGAGAAATTAGAAGAATTTTCACCTCTGGTGAGGCATGGGCAGAAAATGAGCTGGAAAATAAGTGCATGGTGTCCCAGATTATGCTCTGTGTCCATGCCAGGATCCATCCTCTGCCCCTGCCCCTGCTGGCTGCCCCAACAACGGGGTCAAACCCACCCTCCCTGTGTTTTCTTCCCTTTCCTAAGGGTAATTCCTGGTTCTGCTTGGGATTGAGAAGCAGCCAGTTGCAAAGAGCAGCTATAAATAAAAGCCAGGCAAAGCAGATCGTTCTTACATGTGGCCTCAGAAAAAACCTCCCAGGCTGGGGCTGGAGGAGCAAAGGAAGAGCTGAGCTATATTTAAACTGTGCTTAATTAGACTGAAGTGCACCCAACACAGCAACGGAGGGCTTGGAATGTGCTCGGAAAGGTGGATGGATGCTTGGGGTGGATCCTTAACCCTTGGCCGTGGGGGGTTTCCTGCTGGTGCTCATCCAAACCAGTTTGTGATGGTTCTTCCCTTAAGGAGCAGTTTGCCAGCTGTGCCAGGGCAGGTTTGGGCCAGAGATTAGGGAAAGATTTTTGTCCCAGAGGGGGGTGGGCACTGCCCAGGCTCCCCAGGGAATGGGCACATTCCCAAGGCTGCCAGAGAGCATTTGGACACCGCTCCCAGGGATGCACAGAGCAGGATTGTTGGGGGGTCTGTGCAGGGCCTGGAGTTGGATTTATGATCCTTGTGGGTCTTTTCCAGCTTGGGACATCCTGGGATTGTTTGTAACGCTCAGCCAGCCTGGAATGGAGCAGGGAATCCCTCACGGATCCCTCAGGATGTGGCCAGCCCAGCCCTGGCGCTCCGGGGGCAGGGCCTGCAGCAGGACATGGGGCCCTGGACCCTCCAGCAGCCCCAGCAGCAGCTCCAAGGAGCTTCCCCCTGCTCCAAGCTCGGGATTTAAAAATAAACGAGAGGAGCAAGCAGCACAGTCAGAGAGACTCAGGATCACCATCAGACTTGGGGGTTTTTTCCCTCTTAACTTTAACCCCTGGGTTCTGCAAACAGCACTGACAAAACGGATGGCTTCTCTAAGCCGGTCTCTCTCTCTTTTTTTTTTTTTTTAGGGTAAAAATGGTGATTTAATGTCCTTTTGAACCAGAGGAGCATCTGGCTCATCTCTGTGACACCTTGAGCCAGGGTTTTTATGGATGGGGCAAGTGCCTGCCTGGATTTTACTCCTCGTCTACGTGGGAAGCTCTCCCGTGTGATATTGCAGCTCCAGCTCGTTGCCATCTCCTCACCCCTTTGGAGTCTGCCTTTCTCTGGAGCAGCCTGGACGGAGCTGAGCTCGAGCCACGTGATTTATCCTCCCTGGTGCTTGCTTTGACAAAGCTAATCTTTGAGAAATGTTTGAGCAATCAAACTGTCTGGGGCTCATGTGCCTCTCAGGCTCCAAACCTCTTTGGTTTCCAGCTGCTGCCAGGGGTCTCCAGGCCAGCTGGAGAGAACTGAAAGGAAAACAAGAAAAAAAAAAANAGAAAAAAAAAAAATCCCTTCTCTGTGTCTGGGTCATTTACAGTTATAATATTTCTTAATAAATGTTTTTCTTTGCTCCAGGCTGCACTCCCCAGTGCTGCTGCACCTTCCCTGCTCTTCCCGAGCTCTGTCACTCCAGGCAGGGGCTGTCCTGGCTCTGCCCAGCACCAGGAGCTGGGGTCCAGGTGGGGGAATTCCTGCTCATTCCCTCCATTAATCCAAGGGTTTTTTCTCAGGAGCCTGGCACGTCCCAGCCATGTCCTCTGGCACCCAGAACTCCCTGAGTCCTGGGCTGATCCTGGTGTAGGCAGCAGGAAAGGGGGAATTCTGCCCCTGTGCCCCTGTGCTCAGGTGAGACCCCACCTGCAGAGCTGCCCCAGCCCTGCGGACAAGCACAGGAGGGACCTGGAGCTGCTGGAGAGAGTCCAGAGGAGGCCACGGAGCTGCTCCCAGGGCTGGAGCCCCTCTGGAGCCGGGCTGGGAGAGCTGGGAATGTTCACCTGGAGAACAGAAGGCTCCAGGGAGAGCTCAGAGCCCTTGCAGGGCCTAAAGGGGCTCCAGGAGAGCTGGAGGGGGACTGGGGACAAGGGCTGGAGGGACAGCACACAGGGAATGGCTTCCCAGTGCCAGAGGGCAGGGATGGGTGGGATATTGGGAAGGAATTCCTGGCTGGGAGGTGGGGGAGGCCCTGGCACAGGGTGCCCAGAGCAGCATTTTCACAGCTCTGGAAAAAATTAATCCCAGATTTCTGTGTTCCTCCTTCGCACACCTTGGAGCTGCTTGGTTCCAAAGCAAATTGAGGGAAACGCCTCCCTGGAGTGCTCAGCTTCTAAAAACCCCCATGGAAGGGGGATTATTTGGGACAATCATCAGCATCCCCTGAGCACAACCCTGAGCCTTTGAGCTCAGCATCGCACGGGTCCCACCCACCCTTTCTCTTTTCCATTCCCTTTTTCCTTTACAAAGTGGTTTTCCTTCCCTTTTCTCTTTGTTATTGTTTTCCACTCAGAGCCTTTAAAGATCCCTCACACCCTCACTCCAGCCCAGCTGTGGGAGAGGGATCTGACACCTTCCCCCAGCTTTGGTAAAGTGTGAACACCTCATTATCCCCGATCCCGGCCCAGCAGGCGGGAATGGGCAGGAGTTCCTACCCCTAAATCTTCCTGACTCCCTGGCTGGGGTCTCTGGGTAAGAAGAGCACAGGAAATTGTTGATTTTAGTGCTCTCTTGAAAAATGTAAACTTTGG
>VYXC01013155.1:505247-532132 GCA_013397175.1 Platysteira castanea
AAGTGATGTGAGGTCTGGGGAGGGAGGTTGGAGGGAAATAAAAGGAGTTTGGTGCTGTGGAGCTCCTGGACAGCCTGGAAAAAAAGATTCCTGGGAGAATCCTCAGTCCCTCATGCCGTGCACCCATCCTGGCTCCACATCCCCACCCTGGCTCCACATCCCCACCCCAGGGGCACACGAGACACAGGATGGTCCCAAAGCCCTCACAGACTGACAACCGTGCATGGAAAACAGCCAGGAGAAATATCCAGAGTCATTCCCACCAATCCTGGGCTCCTGCCAGGCTGAACAGATCCAGGGAACTCAGCTCCACTGTGTCCCTGCAGGAGGATCTTCATCCCCTCTGGACCTTCTCATCTTCAGGCTGAGGTCCCCGTGTTGGTCATGTCCACCAGCTCTAAAGATCTGCCAAAAGTTATTGATGAATCCTCACGTTTTACAAATTAAATCGGGTTAAAAAGCCACAATAAAAATCAAGAGGAGCCATCAAAAGATGTAGGAGAAGGGTGCTTGGAGCCTTTCTCAACAGCAAATTCATCTCCAGCAGTCAAAGGTGGCTTCTGGGGAAAAAATGGGCAGAATAATAAATGGCATTTGTACATGAAAATAACAACAACAACAACAACAACAATAATAATAATAATAGGAAGAAGAAGAAGAAGAAGAAGAAGAAGAAGAAGAAGAAGAAGAAGGAAAAGAAGAAGAGGAAGTAGAAGTATAACCTCAAACATAACATTTTCACTACAGAATTTTGGACAAGACCATGGAGATAACAGCACCTCTGCTCTCTGGAGAATAAATGTGGAGTGGAAAACCTACAGAGCTCAGCTTAACCAGGCTTGGCTCAAAGGCTGGACCTCCAGCTCAGTTTCCTGGAGCTGATTTAAGGATGTCTGTCCTTTCAGTTGAGTGACCTCAGGATTATTTGACCCAAGGTCAAATAAATTTGACACCGCCCTTTTTACCCTTACCCCTGGAATGTTGTTAAGTATAATACTCCCAATAAATTAAATAATTTCCAGCCTTTGCCTCTCTCGAGTCCCTGATGGCCAACGACGTCGGTTGACACCAATTTCCGAGGTGCCTCCACTGCTGGGGGGACATCCAAGCCCTGAAGCCACGTTTCTGTAGGACTTCCCAGGTGTGCAGGAAGAATCCCAGGATCGCTGAGGCTGGAAAAACCTTCCAAGGTCACCGAGTCCAAGCTGTGCCCGATCCCCACCTTGTCACCAGCGCCACGTCCAGCCCTTCCTTGGACACCTCCAGGGATGGGGACTCCAAACCTCCCTGAGCAGATCCAGTGCCTGACAGCCTTTTCCATGAAGGAATTTCTCCTGAGGAGAGAGGAATCAGGATCTGGATCTTCTGCTTCATCTTCGCCTGCTTTCTGTCACTTGTCTTTCGCAAAACCCCAAATGGTTAAAAGTTCATTCTGAGTGGAAAACAAACCCCTCTTCCCAAAGGCTCGGGAAGCAGCTCCACTGCCACTCCAGGGACTCCTGGCCCCGCTCCGAATCCCAACAGCTCCCAGGCAACATCTGCAATCCATAATTCTGTCAGGGCAGCCTCCAGCTGGGGGATGTTTCGCTGACCTGCCAGTTGGACCACTCCAACGACTTCCTATTCAAAAAAAAATAAATTAAAAAGTGAGCTAAGGTCAAAGCCGAGCGAATTCCATTTATTTGCTGGAAAAGGAGCCAGCTGGGCAGGGAATGCAGCCCACAGGCTTGGCAGGGTGCCCACTTCCCCCGGCCTTGGGTGGGGATCCTATTGCGACATCAGAAGATGCTGTTGTGTAACATCTTCCTTAATTTTCCTAAACTTCAGAAACACTATTTTATCACAGCATTCACGATCTGGGGCTCTTCTGTTGGGTAGAGCATGAAAAAATATTGGAATATTGAATTTAATCCTTTCATACACTCCTATTTTTTAGAATATTTTTCTAATTAAATAGCCAGAATTAATCCCTTTCCTACATTGCTGACTGTCAGCTCTTCCCACCCTGCCGAAACACCCAGCTCATGGATTCGAGCAGCAGTTGGATGTGTCCTCTGCTTTTCTGGGATTTTATTTATTTCCTGGGCACCTCTCCACACTGGGAAGCATCTCTGGATTCTATAGAATGGTTTGGGCTTGGCCGTAAGTTCTGCTTCGTGCCTGTTCTGAATACAGATGTAAATAGGAGCCGGTGGCAAATGGAAAAAAACACAGAGAAAAAAATGTGGTGGCACACGGAGGGAGCAGAGAACAGCTCCCGTTATAGAGGAGGTTTAAAATTAGATGGGGAATTAGCAAGGAGGAGGTAGAGAGAAAGCTGCTGGAAATATCAGGAAGAGCTTTGGATGCAGATCACGGGGAGAAACGCGGATGTTGGGAGTGAGGAGTGACGAGGGGAAGGAATGGGAGTGGGATGAGCGGTCGGTGTCACCTGCGGCAGCTCTGGATCTCCCACCACCTTCATAAGGTCCAGGAATATCCTTGGAGCATTTGGACAACACCCTCAGGCACATGGTGGGATTTTGGGTTTGTCCTGTGCGGGACTCGATGACCCTTTGGGTCACTTCCTACTCAATTTCGTGATTTCACAATAATCCTTGGCTCAACCCCACCCTGAGAGGATGAGTCGTGCTGAAAGCAAAGGTTAGATTTTAATGTTTTCACAACAAAAACCCCAAACCGCCCTCCAAAATCCCTCCCTGCCTTTGGATTCTGAGCTGGCCTTGGAAAACTGGTGGGAGACTCGTGAAGGTTCTGTGGGCAGGAGGGGCAGCTGCACCCCATAAATACCCCCGTGCCACCACCGCGGCTCTCCTGCTGGAAACCCAACCCCAGCTTGCTTCAAAACATTTTCTCAGCCAAGATAAACTCTGGGAAGAGCGGCTCTGATTCCTCCCTGAGGGCGTGCGGGCTGGGATCCACAAAATCCCTCTGGAAATTCATCCCGCGGCGGAGCAGAGATTGCAGGAATTTTTCCTGAGCGCCCAACATCTGCTCCATGCCACAGCAGCGTTTTCCTGCCGCATTCCCAGTCATCCACGGAATTTATTAATTGGAAAATTGCTTTGTCATTGGGTTTTTAACGCGTGTTTAGCTCAGCAGGCGAAGCGCATCCCGTTGGATCCGCCTGGAATGTTTTGTCTCTCGCGATTTCGCGCCGGAAAATGAATGGATGCCATCAGCAAGGTCGTTTAGGAATGCAGGGGGATATAAATCATCCCCGACCCGTTCCCACATGGAATTCAGGCTGGCATCTCACAGCATGTGCCCCGCATCTGCTTCCCAGGGATATCATTCCATGGAATGTGTGAAACAGCGTGAGGGGTTTAGGGATGCATGGAAAAATATCCGTGGATGGGACTGGATGCTAATTAGCATCCAAGAGTCACTCATTAGCTACAGGAGCGATTAGAGGCAGAGCCAAAAGCAGATGAACACAGAGATGGTGCTGGAAAAATGGGAAAAATTAGGGAATTAAGGGGGGCGTGGAGATGAAATGTGGTCCAGAGCAACAGAGCATCCCAGAAATATTCCAGTGGCCTCTGTGGACCTTGGAAACAGCTTTTGGGGTTGGGCTTCTGGGAGAGTTTGGGTGCAAATCCATAATCCCGAGGCTCGAGATTCAGTCGGTGCCAGGTGATGCTCCGGAGCAGCCTGGAGCTGTGGGAATCCTGCAGGATTTGGCTTGGGAAAGTTGGGTTGGAAACCCAAACAGATCCCTGGGGGTGGGGAAGGAGCTCAGCCCCATGAAGTGGTTGGATCCAAAATCCGTGGAGGGATCTGATCCCACATCCGATGCCTTGTGAGGTCTTGGGATGGCCCGGCTTTAATCCTGGGCTGCTCCAGGCTCTGCTTTTCCAGGAGCATCCAGCTTCCCACCGATGGGCTCAGGTGGGCACAGAGAAGTCAAATCTCTCTGTTGGGAGCACCTGAGGCTCCAATTCCTGGAATTTGCACCCGGGATTGCTTCCTACCAACCATTCCTGGCTTTTCACTGACCCCAAAATTCCCTTCCAGCAGTCTCCCATTGCCCTCCGCCACCACAAAATGCCCCACAGACACCAAATTACACCTGTTTTTTTCCCCCAAAAGTTCATTACTTTTATTTATCTGGATTTGGCGCCTTGGTGTGGATTCAACTCCCCAGGGAATCCCAAGTTTGGGTCTCTCACAGATCCCACAGTCCTTCCCAAACACTTGAAGGGCCTCTTCCATGCAAGCCCGATCCCAAATAATTCAGGATCTGGCAGAAACCTATGGATTGCCATCCTACAGCATGGCTGGAATCGGATATTAACCCTCTAGCTGGGAAAACCTCAACGCTCCCATTCCGACACTGGGCAGGAGAATTGATCCCGAAAGGCCTCAAAAACTACAGAACTCCCGAAAATACCCTGGATTAAACCATTTGTCCCATTCATCCCTCACTCCTGGAGGGGATAGAAGCTGAGGGAAGAAGCTGGGATTTAGGATTTGGTGTGGATAATTAAACAGCAACTGGAATTAATGCTGGGTTTTTTCGCTTCTCCCCTCAGCACCACTAAGCTCTGTCTTATCAACAGCCTTAGGCTGCCTTTGGGGTTTATTTTATAGGAATTTTTGGGGTTTATCAGTGCACCAGCACTTCCAAAGCTTTATCCCAAGGTTAAAGCTCATTCCCTCTGCTTGATTCTTACCATAACAACGAAGCAGCTCTCCCTGGAAGAGTTTAAATTGGTTTTCCACGGAATTTTTTACGTAACCAAGACTGAGGAGGTCACTGCCCGAGAGGCTGAACTTTGGGATGGGCTGGAGGAGCTTGTTTGCCACCAGAGCTTGTTTCACACCAGAGGATGGATTAAAGGGTGGAACTCCATCAAAACCCGGGAATTTTCCCTCCTGGAATGGCTCCTTGGGCTGCAGCTGCCGGGTGCTCGGCCACGTTTGTGTCTCTTGTCTTGTCCTGAGGTTTTAGTTGGATAAAGGAGTTTTCCGAGGGGGGAAAATGATGCTTTTGGAATTCTCTGCTGGATAACAGGGAGGGGCAGCATCACCCAGAGGCTGAATCAATCACGGGTGTCTGTGATTAGTAATTAACAGCTGATTATTCCCTCATCCTTCCTCGATATCTGAGCAGATCCCCTCTAAATTGTGGGGAAAACACCACCCCCTCTAAACACCCTGGAAAAAAATGGGAAAAAGCAAAAGTTTTCCTCCTTTGCTTCCCCAGATCTGAATCTTTAATTTTTAAATTTATTTTTAGCCATTTTTGGGGCTAACCTCGACCTTTCTTGCCGTTTTCTCTATTTTCAGAGCCAGCCAAGCCCAGGCCCCGATGGTTTCTCCCTGAAATCCCAGCTGAGCTCAGCCCTGGGCACCGAGGGGCTCCAATCCTGGCAATTCCTGCTCTTTCCACGATGGGAATGATATAAATTATTAAAAAGACGTTTTAATTGCCATTAATCTCTAACCCAGCCCAGGTTTGACCCACCGGGAGGGCTTTGGGGCAGGATTTGGGGTGGGATTTGGGAAGGGGAGGATGTCAGGCTGTGCTGCAGAGGGATGATTGATGCCAGGAGCAGTCGGAGGAATGCATTTCCAAAGGGCAGGAATCCCTGCCTGCTCCACAGGGTTCTCCTTGCTCCAGGAGATATTTGGGATAAATAAAGGGATATTTGGGCTTCATATCCCGCTGGGATAACCCGGAGCCTCGGGATTTAACTGGGCACAGCCTTGGGCATCAACTGGGAAGAGTGGATAAGGATTTTCCCTGACTTGCCGGTGCCTCAAATATTTCCCCCATCTCCACGAGTTGTTTTATCTGCGGGAAAGGACCTCCGGAGGGGATTTTCCTTCAATCTTTTCCCGTTTCCTGTTACTTTGCAAGGTCAGGGCTCTCGGTGGGCGCTTTGTTCTCCAAGGGAACAACATCTGGTTATCCAAAATCCGCTTCTTCTAAGGTTTTTTGGACTTGGAAGTTTTTGGGGAAGCAGGAATTCCAATACTGTTTGCTTTGTGGGCTCCGCATCCCAACCGAACTCCACATTCCCACTGCTTTTGGGAGGATGTGGAGCACGAGCACCCCACAAGCAGAGCTGGGTGCAGATTCCAGCCCTCAGCGTCACTGCCGTGGCTCCCAGGCCTGCTGGGGGTTTGGATTCCAGGGCTTGGATCCGGAACCTTTTATTTCCCCCCCAAAGGGGATCCTTTGCTCAGACTCCTCGTCCCACCCATCACAGAAGGAAAGGAGAGCTGAGCCAGGAAAATCGGGATCTCCCACCCTTGGAGCTGCTGCTGACCCTTGGATCTCATCCATCCCCACGGTGATCTCAATTTGTCGCGTAAAACTCCTCAGATTCCTTCTCTCCCAGCGCTTCTCCCGCTGCTGTTTTGGGCAGAATCAAAGGCTTTCAGAGCTGGAATTATCGTGGCCTGAAAGCCACAGGCTCTAAAATTGGAAGCTTCAGCTCAGCTGTTGGGACACAAACACGCAGAAATTCCAGCTTGTCCCTAAACTCAGCTGAGCTCTGTGGGATCTGCATTCCCGGAGAGTTCGGAACTGCTCACGGCTGCCTTTGAGGTTGTTTTCACACCTCCTGATTTGTTAACGTGTGTTTTGCAAAGGGGGTTTTGATTGGCTCCTCCTAATTAGCCCTGCTAATGAAGCAGAGAGGATTTCGTTGGGCTTTGCCTTTGAATGCAGCCACCGGGGTTGGTTTGTCCACCCCAGCACTGTGGAGAGACAGAGGGATGTGGGAAAACACCCCCTCAGCCACGGGGAGCTCTGATGTGTGGGGCAGGGAAAACACGGAGAGGTTGTCTGGGGCCCAGTGAGGAGGTTTTGGGGGTTGTGCCAAATTCAGGGAATCTTGGAATGGTTTGGGNCCGTGGGGTCTCAGGAGAGGATGAGACTCTTCCCTGTTTTTCCTCTGATCTGATCTGCTGCTGTGGAAAAAACACAGGAAAAAGCAAATGATTTATCACCAGCACCTTCCTCACTTTTTTTCCCAGTCTCCAAAACCATCTGGTGACTGAAATCCACAGCACCCAGAACTCAACGCTTGGGGTGCAGCTACAGGAGGAGGAGGGAGTTGTCTCGGGAGACCCAGACATGATCACAGACCCCATCCCTCGGCATTGATCTCATCTGCTCCCAGCTGCCCGTGGGAACAAAGGAATCCTGGCCACCATCCCGCCCTCCTGTCCCTGCTCCTGCCTCAGTTATCCCGGAGGGATCAGAGCAGCTGCACCTCAGGTTTTTCTGGTCCGACCTGAAGGATCCCGGCTTTATCAGGGCTCTCCTCCTGCANTCCTTATTTTGGGGTTTCCAGAGCTGGAAGCAGCTCTGCCCGTGGGGTCTCAGGAGAGGATGAGACTCTTCCCTGTTTTTCCTCTGATCTGATCTGCTGCTGTGGAAAAAACACAGGAAAAAGCAAATGATTTATCACCAGCACCTTCCTCACTTTTTTTCCCAGTCTCCAAAACCATCTGGTGACTGAAATCCACAGCACCCAGAACTCAACGCTTGGGGTGCAGCTACAGGAGGAGGAGGGAGTTGTCTCGGGAGACCCAGACATGATCACAGACCCCATCCCTCGGCATTGATCTCATCTGCTCCCAGCTGCCCGTGGGAACAAAGGAATCCTGGCCACCATCCCGCCCTCCTGTCCCTGCTCCTGCCTCAGTTATCCCGGAGGGATCAGAGCAGCTGCACCTCAGGTTTTTCTGGTCCGACCTGAAGGATCCCGGCTTTATCAGGGCTCTCCTCCTGCAGGCACCACATCAAACCCTCTCCTCCTGCCCCTGAGGACGGACTCACCCCGGCCTGAGCGGAGGTGGCTCCTCGGTTTCCCAAGTGGCCACCAAAGCAGCGCTGTGGCCTCTGGAACCACTGGGGTGGTTCCACTGCGGATCTTGAAGGGCTCCTCCAGCTCCCACTGGGGCAAATTCGCCTCTGCCTCGTATCTGGCCCTTGAATACCTTCAGAGATTTTCTCACACGTTATCTCCCTGAGGTTTGGGTGGATTAAACGCACCAGGTTCCTGCAATCTGTCCCGCACTTGGACAGCTCAAATGTTCTGGATCAGAGCTCATCTCAGGTCAGTGAGATGCCTGTGCAGCTCCTGGGGTCTCTCCATCCCTGTGGCCAGGCAGAACTCTCCCCCTCCCTTGTTTTGAACTGATTCCCTCTTCCCACACAGCTCAAATCTTCCCGGTGAGATCCCGAGTGCTTTATTTCTGTCCTTAAGGTTCCCAGTTGTCCGTGTTTCCCCTAAAACTGCTGCCATCAGCAGATTGGATTGGGAAGTTTCACCAGTAAACACCCCCTCCACAGAGTTTTTTCTCTTTTTATGCTCATTAATGGAAATATCCGATGTTGTTTTCCACGTGGATCTGGAAGGAATTGGCTCCTCTGGTCATGATCTGCTCTTGCCCAATTTCTCACCTGCATTTGCTGTCCCCTCCTCGTCCCTGTGCCCTCCTTTTCCTGATGTCCAGACGGATCCAGTCTCCTGCATTCCCTTTGAATTCCCTAAGAATCCCGTGATCTTTCAAAGCCAGCCCCAGTTATCCTTGGGTTCACCTTTGCTCCACTTCTCCATCATTTCCCATTTACCAGCTCCTTCCATTTTCTTCAATAAAATTGGATTAATCAGCCTTTAATTAACCCAATCACCATCTGTAAGTGCCAGCATTAATTTTAATGCTATTCCCCACTAAAATTCCGAGCAGGCCTTGGAGCAGGGATCAAATTCCCGGTAATTCCTCCCTCCCAAATCACCAGGATAAACCACTGAGAGCCACTGGCTTCTGCCCTTCCACAGAATACCTTTGTGCTTTCTTAAAGCTTTATTGCCATTAATGGCTCATCAATTAGCAGGAATAACTCTGGGAGCTTCATTAATTTCCTTCCTGGGTGCGGATGAACAGGATAACCTGGATAAAGCCATCATTCTTCTGGATGTGCTCATCAGTCCTTGGAGATGGGGTGTCTTTTCTGCTCCTCACAGCGCTGCATTTCCTCCCTGCAGCTTGGGGGGAAATGCTCCAGAAACCCCAGCAGGGCCTTAAAACCCTCAGGAATGAGGGGATCCCTCTGGGAATGGGAGTGAAATAGAAGGAAAAACGGGATGTAAACATTGTCCTGATGTCCATGGATCTGATTCTGAATCCATGGTGCTGCTGGCTGGGACACAGGGAAGGAGCTCTGGATTTCTGTTGGATCATGAGCAGCACTGGATTCCTGTGACCTTGAGAGGTGTCCAGCGAGGTGACACCGGTCAGAGGTCCCAAGCCACAGGCCTGGCACTGAAACCTTGGCTTGGGGGCTGCTGTCCCCCTTTCCAGAGCTTTTTCCACGTGGCATTCCCAGTTCTGGGAGATGACTTCTGACCGGGAGGCAGAAAGCCCAGGAATTTCACAGCAGGCCATTCCCAAGGGATTAACAAGCTGAGTTTGCATCCCTGTGTGGTTTGGACAAGTCCCAAATCCCCCGAGTGTGTCCTCAAACCGAATCCAAGCGCTGGATCTCCTGCCGAGCTCCAATTCCTGCCTTGATCCTTAGGGAGAAGGAAACCATTCCCTCACCTTCCCGGCAGGTTGCTGCAGGAGCAGCTTGACCCCCGGCCGTGTCCTGCCCTGCAGATCCCGCTCCTCAAGCTGCAGGATGGCATTTTGGGAAGGGAGCTGGATAAAGTAGGTCAGGTGTGTATTTTAGGACGCCGTTCCTGCAGAACAGAGTTATTTTAACGAGCGGAATTCCGGGTCAGGGAAGTGGAGATGTACAGAAGCTGAGAGGGAGCTGGATTTTTCATCCCTACCCCCAAAAAAACCCTCAGTGAAGTGAACAATGCTGGCACTTTCACCCTCAGCAGGGCCACCCCACTGTGGGCTCTCTTCCCGGACTCCACATCTTGCTGGAGTTCGTGCGGGAATGAATTCGGGATAATTTGAGGCAAGTCAAATGGGACAGCACAGGGAGCAGGACCCAACACATCCCCCCTGCAGCGGCAGCACTGGGGGACCCCACACCCCACCCTGGGAGCAATTTGGGGCTCAGGGAGCTGCAAAAACAGGGAATTTGCTGCCGCTGCTGTTGGAAGAGAGATGCAGGATGGAGCCAGCTGGAGTTCAGAGCCATCCCCAATTCCCCTCTGGTCACGGCGGCCGCTCTGGGAAGCCGATGCTGTGGTTAGGAATGTTTTTCCACAGCTCCATGATGTGCACCCAGGTGTCCCTGGCACCAGGAACACATCCGGGGCTTCAGCCAGGAGCAGCGGGCTGTGTCCCATTCCCAGATTCCCGAGGACATGGGGGATAAAGGACCAGAGGAGGCTGCATCCCCAGCGGGTGGCCGGGCTCAGGGAGGCTCAGCAGCCACGGAAACGACTCCAAGGAAATAAAATATAATAAATGCTGCTTTCCCTCAGCTTCAGGGGAGCAGGGGGACACCTCTCTGTTCCGTTTAGGAGCATCCTCTTCCCAGAAGGAATTTGGACAGCAGAGGAAGCAGGATTGCCGGGCAGCGTGCCCAGAGCGAGGGCAGCTCCCCGGCTTGGTGGCACTTGTGGCAGCTCTGCTGCAGCCTGGAAAACATTTGGAAGTGGTTCAGTGCACGCTGTTGGAATGTTTTTGCACACCCATCCCTGGCAGAGGCCTTTACCGGGTTCAGGAGGCTCCAAGTGCAGGTGTTCCATGTTTGCATCCCTGGTGGCTGCAGCCTGAGTGAGCCTGGAGTGTGATTCCCTCACTGAAACTCCCTCCCCATCCCACAGGAGCTGCCTGACCCCCTGTGCCCCACCTTTCCTGACAATCCTTGGGGCATTTCTCATCCCACAGCACTTACATGGACATGGATGCACATTTTGTGCAGTGCTGAGCTCATGTTCAACTGAGTTTCCAACTCTAAAAAGCTCCTTCAGCATTTCCTGCCTCGCATTTCATGAGCACACCCTGCCTTCAGTCACCGATTCTCATCTTCTGCCCATATTTTCCTCCCAGATCCTTCTCCTCGTGAGCTGCTGTCCTGGCCAAGGGACCTGGCAGCTCCTGTCCCAGCCAGAGATGTCCCCTGGATGTCCTGTAATTACGTTTTCATGGCTATTTAAAACTTTTTACACCAAAAAAGAGGCATTCAGTACATCAATAAAAAGGCAAACCTGTCAATTATTGATCCAGGAGTTGCTCCGGTGGTGATGCTGCAGTGCAGGGACCCCATCCCTGGCCCCATTCCCTGCACATCTCTTTCCTGGGGACAAATCCACATGAAGTGTTTGCTAAATACCCCAAAACTATAAAAAAAGTCCCTCTGGAGCACAAAATATTTATGTTTTATGAGCTGACCCTAAAGCCGAGGTGGTGAAGATACCAAAGGCATGAATAATTTGGCGGTGGCTGCAGAAAACGCCCCGGGCTGCGGGAAAGGGGAAGGGCAGAGGCTTGGGAAGGCATTTTCCTTCTCCACCTCTTGTTATTTGCAGAGGGAACTCAGGGCAGAACACCCGGATCATGTTCTGTGCTCAGGAAATGCAGTTTTAAATGAATTTCAGCTCAAAAGCGACTCAAATCAGCTGGTGGCCCACGGAGCAGCACAGGGCAGACTCCCACAGTCCTGCAAGGTAGAAAATAAATCAGTGAAATCATTTTCTACCCCCCAAAACGTGACAGCGAGGAAGCAGCACACCCCTGCTGCCCGGGGCAGTGCTGGGGAGTGAGGAGTGCTGGAAATGTGCTGGATTTGGGGGATTCAGGTGCCAAATCACCCCAATTCCGTCCCCCCAGCAGGCAGGAGAAGAGATTCTGACCCTTCCCGGGTGTCCCCAACCAGGCAGCTCTGATAAGCGATAAGAGGGCAGCCGAAGGGAGGTGATAAGAGGGCAGCGGATGAGAACGCTCCGGCTGCTCCAGGCTGGAAGCACACACAGGAATAGAGACGTGTAGTGTCCCTCAGGGCTGCTTTATCCCGGAAAAGTCCTGGGAGCTCTGAGGAGGCCCAGGGTGACAGTAGAGACATCACTCACCCCCGACCTGTCCCCAGCCCTCCCACCTCNTGGGATAATTCCGTTTGGAGACATGTTGCACGGGCTGCCGCCGTTCAGCTCTGCCTCCCACCCAAACTGATTGGAGTCCCCAGGCGGGGATGAACCCAAAATTCCTCCGGGACGCGGCTCTGCAGACAAACACGCGGCTAAAAATATCCCCGCGGCTTTTCCGCTCCCCAGACACGCGCGGCTGCAGCTCCGCAGGGTAACAGACGCGTATTTTAAATATCGGCACGCAGGGAGTGGTTCCTGACCAGGAAAACACGGAATGAATATCGGTTTAGCACGGCTGGATTTGAATAGGAAGGTGAGGCGGACGAAAAGAGCTGCTTTTGGAAGCGGACACGCCAGGTTCCCCTCGTTCCGTGGGTTTTGGCAGCTCTTCCTTCACGCCTCGGGCACGGGCAGCCCCCGGGAGCTCCAGGGCTTCCTCCTCCCACGTGGATTTTCAGCAGAGCACGAATGGGATCTGGCTCTGACAGAAAAAGGGGTTTTTCCACTTTATCCCCTTAAATGTGCTGAGATTCCGGCTGGGTTTTGCCTCTTTCCCTCTTTCCAGCGCCCGGAAAAACTGAGGCGCATGGGAGCCCGGAGCTCGAGGAGGGCCGAACATATCCAACATTTTGTGCTTCCAGAGCCTTCCCCAGCTCTCCAGAGCGGTGATTTCCACCCCGCCAGCAATCTCATGTGGTGGATATTCCACTGAAAAAAGTTCTTTCGGGACAAACCATGGCCGTGGGGTTTCTCCAGACCACTTTTGCTGCGTGCAGAGCAGAGCAAAGGCGATGTTTGTGCACGCAGGGACCTCTGAGTTTATCATTCCTGCTGGAATTTTCGGCTTTTTTCCATGCAAACCTCCTGTCCCTGCGTTGCTCCCGGAGCGTTCCGAATCCTGGCCCGGAGCCTGGAGATTTCCGCTCGGTGTTAATGAGCTGTTCCAAGAAAAACAAGAGGCTACGGAGAGTTTCCTGACAAACTCCGGGAAAATTTCACACCGAGGGTGTCAGGAACAGCCGGAGCTGCGCTGCCCATCTCGGGACATCCCGGGACATCCCGGCTATTATACACTGCCACCTCCCCGCCCCCAGTTCCTCGGGGCTGGCCCAGCTGCCGTCCAGGAGGAGCAGAAACAGGGATTTTTCCCGGCAGAAGATTCAGGATGTCACAAAAGCGCTGCAGCCCGGGAGGGTGTGGGTGCTCGGGCGGGTTCCCAGATCTCTGGGGGTTTGGGATGGCACCGGGAATGTGCCTGATTTTGAGGATGTATTTAAAGTGCTCGCCCCTGGCTCCAGGCGCTTTCACACGAGGGAATTGCTCCGTGTCCCCGTGGGAGAGGCCATGGGAGCACAACAGGATGAGGGGGGAATCAGCTGAGTAGATACTTGATTTTTTAAATTGATTATTGATTCTATTATTGAGTAGGATTATTCCAACCTGCAGCCCTCACACGCCGTCATCTCTCCATGACGGATGGGTTGGGAATGGTGGGAATCTGCCCCTGGATGCTGTGCAAGCACCGCCAGCGAGGATTTGAGTGATCCACTCCAAGGATTCCTTATCCCACAGGAGCATCCCCGGAGGAAAGACCTCTTCCATGAACAAACCCGAGTCAGGATGAGGCTGAGCTCTGCAGACTCGGAGGAAGCAGCAAGGTTTCCCAGCTGGTAGGCGAGGATGGGATCCTTTCCAGGAAAGAAAAAAAAGGAGGAAGGTGAGGCACATGCTCGGGTCGGGTACTCACAGTCACGAGCACTTCCTGCCCGCTGACATTCCTGCCACGGCTTCGGGAACTGCCTTTGGGAACTCTCTGGGCTTAAAAAAGAAAAAAAAACCCACTTGAGTATCCCCCACCTTTCGTTTTCGCTTCCTGGCTCGTATAACCACAGTAAAGGCCTGGGAGATGGAGAATTCCTGCCATGCTCCGATTAAACCACTCCCGTTTGGAGCCTTCCCAGCTTTTTGAGTGTCTCCTTAGCTGGGAAAACACCAGGGTTTGCTCCTGGGCAGAGAAGGGGCCACGCTGTGCTGTGGGTGGGGAATGATTCCTGCTCCTGGATGCGGCTCATTGATGGGAAAATGGGAATTGTAGGGAGAGCCCACGCAGGCAGCTGGCAGAACTCGAGCTTACTATGAGAGCAACATATGCTGAGCTGAGTTCCGAGACCTTCAAATCACTACGAGGGCTTAAAATATTCCGGAATTTAATTACCAGCTTGTCTGTGCTTTAAACGCATGAATGTGAAACGTAGGCTTGGGCTGTGACAAGGGAACCCTTCTCCGTGCACAGGAAAAGGGCTGGAAGGGAAAATCCTGGCAGGACGGAGAGCTGGGGTGAGTGGAGCCACGGTGGGAGCGGGCGGGATGTCCCCAGGGGTGGTGACATCGGCTGTGCTCTGTGTCGGGGGATGGTCAGGCTGAGCGTGGGTGTAAATCATGGAATCCCAGACTGGCTGGGCTTGGAATAGTAAAGCTCATCCTATTTTATGCCCTGACTTGGCAGGGACACTCTCCACTAGCCCAGGGTGCTCCAAGCCCTGTCCAGCCTGGCCTTAAGCACTTCCAGGGATCCAGGGGCAGGCACAGCCTGTCCCAAGGCCTCACCACCCTCACAGGGAACAATTTTTTCCTAATCCTAATCTGCTCTCTTCCAGTCCTGAGCCATTCCCCCTTGTCCTGTCACCCCACACTGCTGTACATCTAAATCATCCAAGAATTTGTGTTGAATCCTTCAAAAATTCTTTTATTCCTAAAAAACTTTGCCTGCACTGAATCTTTTCTCTGCCACCTGTCCCCATCTCCCGTGGCGTTTGTCCAACAAGGGACCAGGGATCATCCCTGACTAAAAGGTATTTAAATCTTCCCCCGAGTTGAAAGCCTGGGGTGTTGTGCCTCCAAAAATGAAGATGCCCTCATAACAATGGGGTTATTAACTTAACGACAGGGAATTTAGGGACAGGAATTAAAGTCCTGCTCTTGCCTACGTCCCTGAGGAAGGATCCCCATGTCCTGGATAGGAAAGGCTACTCATTCCCCAAGGTTTCTCAGCAGGCATCCCGCTGGGAATTAGCATTGCAGCAGTTGGGATATGAGATGGGGAACTCGTGGGGATATCCCGCTGATTTTTAGGAGATTATTGTTCCTTTCCTACTTTAATTCATATCAAGAAATCGGACACGTTCCATGGATTTTCCGAGCAAAGAAACAACGGTTTGGCAAAAGGCTTTGATCCACAAGCGGTGATGTAGGACTGGGCTGGAAAATCCATCGCCAGGATCCAGAGCATCCTCTGGCAAAATATTCCCACCCACAGGATTAAGGTTGGAGAGGAGTCAGGGACAGCTCCTCAGGGCTCGCCAGGGCTTTTCACGTTTGGACACTTCCCAAGCTCTCAGGACATGCTTTGGTGTCTGTAAATTTTGGGAAGAGGTGAGGAGAAATTGCGGGAGTGTTCCCACTGTGTCTCACCTGACTGTGGAACCCCTGGTGTCCCAAATCGAACATGAGGGCACTGAGGAAGCCCTGTGGGCAATCAGGTCCCTGCCTCAGGCACGGGGCTGGAACAGGGATTGGGGGCTGGAAGGGGATTTGGGGCTGAAAGGGGATTTGGGGCTGAAAGGGGATTTGGGGCTGAAACAGTGATTTGGGGCTGTAACAAGCATTTGGGGCTCAAACAGGGATTTGGGGCTGAAATGGGGATTTGGGAATGTAACAGAGACTTGGGGTGAAACAGAGATTTGGGGCTGAAACAGGGATTTTGGTTGAAAGGGGAATTTGGGGTTGAAACAGGCATTTGGGGCTGAAAGGGGGGTTGGGGCTGAAATAGGGATTTGGAGCTGAAATAGGGATTTGGGGCTAAAACAGGGATTTGAGGCTGAAAGGGGATTTGGGGCTGAAACAGGGATTTGAGGCTGAAACAGGGATTTGGGGCTGAAACAGGGATTTGGGGCTGAAATGAGGATTTGGGGCTGTACCCCACGTCTTGCCCATGGTCACAATTCCATGATTCCAGCCAGAGGCTGGGCTCTGGTGCTGGATGTCAGCAGCACTTCCAAAGCCCTGGGCCCTTCCAGAGGAGGGTCTGAGCCCACCTAACACGGCTTTAATTAAACCCAGCACTACCATTAACCCATCGGAATTCATCAAACGAGTGCTGCAAATGAGAACTACCTTGGCCTCATTTCCAGGAGGCTGTTCCAGGAGGGAAAACAGCGTTCTGCTCCTGACCAGGGCATTTGGTTTGCTGATAAAATAAAACCTCTTCTTGCCCCGCCGGAGCTTTGGCTCCATTTGGTTCTTGACAAAATATTTGGTTTGGGCTTTCCGGGTTTTTTTGGGGGTACCCACAGTGAAGGTGGTGACACCACAGGGAGAATGCGGAGAAGGAGGGAGAAATGGGGGATTTAAAAGGATTTTGAGAGGAGGAGGAGGTGTCGGGATCCTTCCACGAGCACAGAAATCGTTAGTGGAGCTCAGAATGAGCCAGCATCTGTGCGGGCGGGAGGGCTGCCAGTCCTTCCCTTATCTCTGCTCTGCTCGGGGCTGACTCAGTGCAAAGCTCCCGAGGTGCCCACGGCAGCGCTGCCGGGAATGTGCCCCCGCCAAGGGCTCCAGGGCTGGGAGGGGGATTCCCACCTGCTGGAGAGGAAGGAAGAGGAGGGATAGGGATTCCTCCGGCAGCAGCCTGGCTCTCAGCCCGGGCCACTTTCCTCGCGGCGCTTGGGGGAGAGTCTCTTTGTTAAATAGGGTTGGACACGAGGGCAGGTGTCCTGCTGGCACGGGGATGGGGGGATGTCCCTGATGTCCCTCTGCCCAGCCTTGTCACAGCTGACTGAAGGTTTTTCCTTAGGTTTTTCCTAGGGAAAAAACCCCCTTTTATCCACAGCTCATCCCCAAGCCCGTGAGTTTATACCCCCAGTGGGCAGCACGGGGGATGTGGTGTATTGGGATCCTGAGGATTTCTAGGGAGGAAATGCCTGGATTGTGTTGTAGCCACCAGGCTGAGATGGTGGGAGTCACTAAGCTTTGGTTCCACATCCCTGTTGATCACCTTTCTCATCACCCCTGGAAAATTCAGAGTGGTTTTGTAAGGCTGAGGAAGATTGAGGAATTGGCAAGTAAAAACCCCTTCAGGTGGAAAGGTCTCCAAAGGAGCTGCTCCTCTGGTTTTGGCATCACCAAAACCAGGATCTGAGCTTCCATGAATAGAAGGAGGAGCCAACCCTAACCTGGCTCCATCAGCAGCTCCTGGAGGGAATGCTGGGAAGGGATGGGCAGTCCGGGAAGGCTCCCATGGATCCAGCCAGCCCCACACTGCTGCAACACCGAGGCCTTAACCCCACAGCTGAAGCAACCTCGTGCCTTTGGGAACACTCGGAACAGTTTCCAAGCTGATTTCTCCACCTGTAGCCCTGCTGAGCTCGAGTGGCCTCGGCTGCAGCGTAGGGGCAGCTCCACCATCTCCTGAGGGCCTTCACCACCTCATGCGGCCACTTACAGCTGCTCCAGGCACAGGGAGGCTTTAACTCCAGCAGAATCCTCCTGGTTTTCCAGATATTGGAGGTGTTTCTCCATCAGGAGCTGCTGCTGTGCTGCTCAAAGGCTCTGGATGTGGTGCTGCCCTTTGGGGACATCCCGAGGTCAGTCAGGGAGCTGCCACCCCCAGAAGATGAAGCCCCTCGCTCTCCGTGGTGAGCAGGCACCGAATCCCCAAAATTCACAAAGCCGGTAAATCCTGCATTGAGGAAATGGGGAATTCTCCAGGCTGGATTCGCGGCGGCTTTGGGAAAGTCAGGGATGTGAGCCGGCTTGTCTGGAGCAACCACGAGCTCCAGGTGTGGCCAAACTGGCACCGGGGAAGGGATGCCAACGTGTGAATGGCATCACCCTCCTCGCCCCAGCCCAGGGGCTGCCTGTGCTCCCTGCTCCCACCTCTCACCCCTTCCCAGCTGCCTTTCCTTCTGGAAAAGCACTGGAGAATGCCCTTGGTTTTCCTGGAGCATCCTAGGTTTGCACTATGACCCTCTGGCCCCGGATTTGCTTCCTGGATGTTCCCTGCTACAAAGATCTGGTGATCTTGGGATCAGCTCGCTTGGGTTTGGAGTCTCCTGGCCCCGGGAACAAACATGGAATGTGCCAGGCAGTGGGGAGGGGAAAGAACCATCTCCTGCCAGCAGCACCCACGGATCCATCAGGAAGGACATTTTCCAGCTGAATCCCAGGCTCCCGGGAGGCACCAGAGATCTTTGGGAGGTGGTGGTGACGAATTCGCCCTCCTGGTGCCCTTTCGAGCCTGGGAGTTACTGCGAGCCTCAGATAAGGAAAGGCACGGAGGCATGAACTGGCTTGCCCCACATCTCACTGGAAAACTGGCAGGAGAACCGGGAACAGAGCAAAGCTCTCTTCTACTTGGACCAGAAAATTCCAGAAAGCTGAAAATTTACCTATTTTAGTGTCTAAAATCAGCGTTTTGTTCTTGTCAGCCCTCTCCGTCATCCTCATTTCCGTAGGGGAAAACTGTTGCAGGACCATCCTTCTCATTCCCCAAGTGACAGAATGCCAAAGCTGAATTCCCAATTCCTTTCCTTGGGAGAGATTTATCATCCATCCCCTGCTGATTTTCCCGAGGATGAAAAGGCAGAGCAATGCTGTGACCCTGAGCACGGAGCAGGGATGAGGACCTCCCCTGGCATCCCATTCCCACCAGGAATAACCCCTCAAACCCCCTCAGGAACGCGTTTGGCCGCTGGATAATCCTCTCTTCCCATCATTATTTATTAGCAGGAGGTCAGCAGAGATTCCTGTGCCAGATTTCCCCCCAGAACTGTGAAAACTCTGGACAACGCCAATTAATTTGGGAAATGCAGCGGGATAAAAGCCATGAAAGCACGGAGAGAACCAGTCCTGGCTTCTGCAGGTATCTCTCTTGATGAGGGGTAATTAAATCCTTCTAATTAATTGTTGGCTCATGGCAGTAAAGGTCGGACTTGCAGGGACAAGTCGGGAAGAGGGAAGAAGCCCTGGGATGGGAAGCAGCGACGTGGGAGGATGCAGCATTCTTTTCCCACGTCGAGGAGCAGCAGGACGTGTTAATTCAGCTCTGGAATTTCGCTCCCAACCTTTTATGGTGAAAAAATGAGGTTCTCCTTAGACTTTGCAAATACACGTTCCAGCCGAAATCCAAGCTGCGCGTGAACTCCCGGCCGGCAGCCGCTCACCTGGATGTGCTGAGCACGGGATATGCAAAAGTTTGGGAAGCTCAGCCCTGGGCTCCCGGAGGCTCCCAGACCGCCGCGTGAGCTGATGTCAGGGTTTTATCTGAGGACAGCTTCTCACGGCTCTGTCTTGCCTTCCACATGAAATAACTGAGCCAAGGAATTCATTTTTAATGCATCCAACGAGAGTTTTGGAGGGATTTATGCTCACTCCTGCTGCCAGGCTGTTCCTGAAAGCCCCGAAATCCTGGATCCGGCTGCTCTGTGGGGTTTGGAGGTGAAGGGATGGAGCAGCAACATCCTGCAGGTTCCCTCCAAGCCTTCCAACAAGGCACATCCCAGCAAGCTGGGAATAAAGCGAAGCCCTTGTTTTCTGCAGCCTTCCAGTAATTCCTTAATTCAGTAAACAGCGGTGTAGGAAGACGAGATTTCCAACCTTGAATCATTTCTTTGGAAACACCTGGCAACGAAAGCAGAGCTGGAATGTGTCAGAAGACCAGTTGGGCTCTTCTGAGTCATTTAATTAGAGCGAGGAACTTCCCCTGCCCGTGGAAATCTCGGGCTGGAAAGGGTGTGAAAGCTGCTGCAACCAACACTCGCCTAATTAGCCTTGCTCAGAAGGCTGTGTGTGATCCAGGGATGTTCACACTTTTCCAGGGAAATCTGCTTTAGGAGCTGCTGGAGCGGGAGAGGCTCTCACCGCGGCATGGAAGCCCCAGATCACCGACCACCACCACCACCATCCATCCGTCCACACTGGTGCTTTCCGAGCTCCAGCTCCTGGAAACGTCTCCTTTTTCCACACGCCACAAAGGAAGCAGAGAAAGGGAGCAAAGCTCTGCATTTCATCCTGCTGGCTGCAGGCAGAGCTGCTGAAAATCCAGGCCAAGGCCCCCGTGACCCAGAAATGTCCTGTTTGACCCAGGGCCTTGGTTGAAACCTCGTTTTTGTGCAGCCTCCATCCGAGAGCTCTGGAGAGCGGCTCCTCCCGAAGCCAATCCCTCGTCAGGGCCATGCAGGAGCTGCCTCCACAATTTGAGTTAATTAGAAATCTGGGAATCTGGGAGCGAGGACTTGCTGGAGCAGCTTCTGCTTTTGCAGCAATTGGGAGTTTCCTAAAGTGGAACATTCGCTGTTCTTATTTTTCAGCTGCCCCATTCCCATGGATCTTGCATCTCCCAGATCCCAGGAAAACGCTTCTCCCAGAGGATTTCTCTTCTCTGTATTTGCTTTACAGCAGCTCCAGGCTCTGTCCAATCCTCATTTCTCTGCTTGTCTCTGCTGGGTGCTTTCCCCTCATGGATGCCCATGGCCATCCTGCTCTTCCCCCCGGAAATTCTGGACGTTTTTCTGCAGCTCAGAGATGGATTAATCCCAGCCTGGCACCCTCTAAGATAAAGCTCCCGGCCCCACAAACAGTGAAATCCAGCTCCAAACTCGTCCCCACAATTTTACGGTGGGAAATGTTGTGCCCGAGGGACAGAAAACAATAAAAATCAACGCCCCAGCACACAAAGAGTTTCAAATGGCTCCCAAAAAATTCCTGCAATGCTTCCAAGGGTCTGTGCTGCTGTTACTCATTCACAGGGGCAGGAATTACAAATATGCGTGTGCAGCCAGGAAAGCTTTGGGTCACGGAACGTTTGAGGCTTGGGGTGGAATGAAGGGGTGGGGGAGGAGGAAGGCTCCGAACTCCCTCGGGGTAACGAATCCACCTTGGTGGTGCAGCAGACAAAGAAAGGACATTTCTGCTTTGCTGGGTTCTGTGCTCTTCAGCAATAATTCCAAGCTGCCGTGCCTTCGGGGAAGTGGGAGGAGCTCAGAGGAACGAGTGAGGACATGCAGTACTGACCTAATCCCCTGCACTTTTCCCTGGAAGCTGTTCCCAGTCTACCTTTGGCCCCCAGCACCCGCTGGGATCGGCCAGAGCTGGGTGAGGAGTGGGGGTTACACAATTTCACTCGTTTTTTCCAGCCCAAAATGGGATTCAGGGCAAAAGGATTTCAAAATTCCTTGTGAAATGAACTCCATCCTTTGACTAAAAATGTTCCAAGTTTACTCACTTCCTATCCATCTCCAGAAACCACATTATAAATAAATCTTGGAATTTAATATCTCATTAAAACAAAAGGTTAAATCTGAAAGTTGCAGCCTTAGCAGAGAATTTCATCTCAGCAAGTTCCTAATACCAAATCCCACTGAAATCCAAGAAGTCCTGCAAGACAAGCTGCCTTCAGCATATCAATATTTCTGAGGGAAAACCATCCTGTCAGAACATTTTTATGCAGCTCCAGGCTAGAATTCCCTAACAAATACTTTTCCTGTCTCCCCAGCAACTGGCACTGCTGATCCTCTATGAGGAATCTCCATAATTAACCTCCAGGAACCGAGAAGGAAATCTTTTTGTCTGCAGGATATTCTCCAACAACATCTAGAAATCATTTCACTCCGAGCCAAAGCACAAGAAATTCAATGGGATTTTCCCCATCAATTTCTATGGATCTTCAGATCCAGTTCAGAGCCAGACTGATGTAATGCAACTCTGGTGTTCCTTCAAATTCCAGCGGGGCTTTGGAAAAAAAAAAACCCCAAACAATTCTTCCTTGTTGTTGAAATCCCATCCTGTGCTATCATCCCAATTCAGGACTCGCAGGCTTTGATCCCTGTGGATCCAAGTCCTTCCTAAGATGTTTGTGCTGGTTTCGTGTGAGCCAGGAATGCACAACAGCAGCAGGAATTCGGACAAAACCCCGGAGTTACAGCTGTGGGCTGGGAATGCAGAGTTTTGGCTCCTCATGTGTGTTCCTACTCGCTGGAGGCTGTTCCTGCCCCACCATCCCAAGGCAGGGAATGTCCTTGAGCTCCACGTGATTCCACGGATGGCAGAGCACCCCCGACGTGCAATTTGTTCTTCCTGCGAGCACCAACAAATCATAAATATGGAACAGCTGTGCTGGATCTGCACGAGGTCCTTGTGCTGTGTTTATCCAGGAATTTTCCTGGTTTAGATGCATTTATCCAAAAGGAATAATTCTGCTGCAGGGAGGGTTTGATCTGAGGCGATTCCCCAGCTGGTGAGATGAGAAGGTCAAAGAGCCATGAGGAACAGCATGGCTGAACCTGACCCCTCACAAGAACCCCCTTGTCCCATCCCTGGAATGTCCAAGGCCGGGTTGGACAGAGCTTGGAGCACCCTGGGATTAGTGGAAGGTGTCCCTGCCCATAGGAGAGGTGGAATGGGATGAGCTTTAAGGGCTCTTCCAACCCAAACCATTCTGGAATTCCCTGATTTTAAGTGGTTCCAGAGCATTTCCCTAGCTCTAAAAACCATATTTTCATATTCCCAAAACATGAAGCTTTTCCAGAGGCAGAATTCAGATATATCTGAATAATCCACATAACTTTTGTGGGTTTTACAGAGCCTCCTTGGCTGGGTGATGTGATGGGAAGGGAGTGACCACCCCCTACGTGTCCTCACTTCTCTGGTGCTGCTGCAGCCTCCTGGAAAAATCATTTCTCCACCCTTTATCCCTCCTAAAGGGGAGAGAACACCACACCTGCCATCCCCACTGTGCATAAACGCCTTGGCACAGCCTCTGGATCCAACCCAGGAGCTGCAGACCCTGCAGGGCAGTTCCCAGGGCTGGCAACAGGAATGGGATTCCATCCTGCCTGTGAGCAAGAACACCCCATCCAGGATTTTAGGTTTAAAATCTTGGCCTCTCTCTTAATATTCTGCCTTCATTAGGGGCTTTTAAAAGCATTTTTGCTTTGGTAAAGCTCTGCCCTCAGCTCCTGAAACTTGGAATAGCTGAGCTTTATTCCTCATCCAAGGCTTAGCACCCAACAACCTGTCAGTCAGGTGAGGGAGACTCGCTGATTTTATGGATTTATGCAGTTCTCTCCCAGAACTGGAGTCACAGCTGGATTTCTAAATGCCAAAATAGAGATTATGAGAGTGTCAAGCTTCATTTTGTTTTCACTTCACAGCTAATTAGCATTGATTTTCACGCCGTCGTTCCTGCATAGTATTCCACCGACATCACGAGACGGGAGAGGCTCGTTCTCACCCTGCCACCACCAATTTCAAACCCTCCTCGGAGCAGGAGGACTTTGGGGTTTGGGTGTGCCACACACGTGGCAGTCCAGCTCCTTGATCCTGATTTTTCCCGAAGTGAGGATTCCCTACACAGGCGGTGCAGTTTGGGATTCGAAGTCTCAACAGGAAAGTAGCAGGAGCTCCTTTCCCAACATCTGCATAATGTTCAGGACTGGGAATGATCCGAGGCGGTTCCTCAGCGGGAATTAGCGGGTACTTGTGACCTCGCTGCTTCTCTCCTGTCACACAGGCCAGCTTTGCTCATGGCACGGCCAAGGCAGTGTTGAGAAATAATCCCTTTTCATCTGTTAAGAAGTCAAATATGACATTGATAAGCCCCGACGAAGAGATAATGAATGGGTCTGATTCAGAAGAACAGCGGCCCTAACTGAGGCAGGGATTCCACACTGGCCCGGCAGAGGTGCAGATGTTCCTCAAGAGCTGCTCCTTAAGGTGATAAAATCGCTCCGAGGGCTCCGTGGGTTCTGGAACCAACAAAAAAATCGGACGTGATGGTGGAATTCGTGACCATGCCCACGTGTTCCCCAGGGAGCCCACGCTTCCGACACGCAGGAAAGGCGCATTTCCTAATCCGCAAGCATTTGACCTTAAACCTTGATAATGTTCTTTTAATGTGCGTTTAGCTGCACACCAGCAGCGCGGAGGAGGGGTGGGATGCGTAAAATCCATGTTTTATGTATATTATTCAATATTTTCTGCGGATGCTTTAGTAGCTGGCATTGCAGGGAGAGAGATCTGGAGGGCAATTTTAGATTTAAATCATCGAGCAGTTATTCTGAAACTAAAAGCACTTGTTCTCGGCTGGTTTATTACTGCTGTAGAAAGTGCTCAGGCAGATTATTTGTGAGGGCAGGAAAATGTATTTTGATATTCCCATGAAATCTTAGATGGGATCAGGAGTCATTACCACGCCAATCCCAAATTGTGTGTGTGTTATTAATATACACACTGTGATTTCTGGGACAGAAAGAGGAGAAGCCGCGAAAGGCTGCGATCAGATCTGGAGAAAAATGGGGAATTGGAGCGAAGCAAAGCACGAAACTCGGGCCTATAAATCAAAAATCCAGACTGCGTGTGAAAAGTCCTGATGGAAACATCAACCCCCACTGTGTTATCCCCAGAGTTACCGAGATATGGGAAAAGGCACTAAACGTAAGGGTTTGACATGAATAATGGGTTTATGGGGATTAACAGGTCTGGAGCAGCTTCCCCAGGGAATGCCAACAAGCTGGCGGTTTCCAAGAATTGTCCCCGGTGCCCAAAACACCCTGAAATCCCTGGGGATAGGCTGAGTGATGTTGGCAGCGTCTGGAGAGGAGAAAAGAAATCCTGCAGAGATGATGTCACCAGGAGTTGCTGATGGAAGCTCTCTGCTCACGATGAGTAAGGGCTCCTTGTGCGTTAAAGTTTCCACATTCCAAGCGCAGCTGGATGCAGGCAGATTTTCCACGGGAGCTGTGTGAGGAGATGTCTCCTCCAGGACCCAGGGGGAGACCAATTCCTCCTCTGAGGAAGCCGAAGCGCCAAGGAACAGGCGGCATCAGCGCTGGCTTTGGTCCATCCTGTGTCCATCTGCCTGGAGGTGCCCCATGGATGGGTCAGGAGCAGATGTTCGCACCTAGCTCCGATTCAGGATGAACAAAGAGCTCTTTCAATCCTGTCTTCTTCTCTCCTTAGATCCGAGATATTCCTTGGTTGGTGTGTTGGGCTCCCAAAGAGCCAGAGCTGAAATTCCAGAGCTCGATCTCAGCTTCCTCTGCCCATGAGGCTGCCACACGTTCCGGTGTGGAGTGGAGAAAAAGGCAGAAAAACCAGGATTTTCTGTCCTTTGGAGAACACCTGGGAGCATTTACACAACTTTATTTTTCCGGATTTATCTCCTTTTCCAATACTGAACAAAAGGGAGAAACTCAGCTTCCTGTGAGCATTCATTTTCTTCACTGCTTGTTCCTCCCATTCCACCATTTTTCCAAAGAGCTGGTTGACAGCAGGGATAGATAGAGACTGCAAAGGAGCAGCTTTTGATTTAAAAACAACAAAAAAAAAAAGGGGTAGAAATCTGTCTGATCCAAGGCCTTACAAATAAAGCACATGCAGCAAATTTTAGTGTTTTGCACAGTGTTTCCAAACAGAAACCGATTCTTTGGAAATGAGTCATTTGACCAGCAAAAAGATGTGACACATCGGAACAAACCCCAGGAATGTCAGCACTGAATTTTGAAATGTCATGGTTGGGATTCTCTTGTGTGCGTCAGGGCAGCATCTCCCCATGGCCAAACAGGCACGAGCCAACATCCTTTTTTCAGGCTGTTGTTTTAAAACTTGATGAATCGCTCACGTTTCAGCCCAGAACTGACACGGGGCCGGTTCGTGACCGGGATGACTCAAGAGATAAGGCCAAGGCCGCACCTTCAGGAAGGCCACCCCCGTGTCCGGCTGCTCCAGGCAAAGCCAGAGCGTGAGGCTGGAGACAGGAGGGGAGGCTGGCTGTGCTCCAGCCCTCCTGCCTGCTGGCAGCCCCTTTTCCAAGGATCTCGCTGCCACACGGAGCCATACGGGAACAGAGAGGAGCACTTGAGGGAGATGAGTGCCATGAGCGGCTAACAAACCACCCCTTGTTCAGGGCTCTTCTTCCAGGAACGACGCTCAGTCCTGTGCTGAACGTCAGCCAGCTTTGCTTGGGGTTGTGTCCAGGAAGAGGAAAAATAGGAGGATGTTGCTGGTTGGGAGGCACGGATCTCTGCTCTCTGCGACAGGGACAGGACCGAGGCAATGGCTGGAGCTGTGTCCGGGCATGTTTAGGGTGGGTATCAGGAGGGTGCTGGGGCACTGACCAGGCTCCCCAGGGAATGGGCACATTCCCAAGGATGCCAGAGCTCCAGGAGTGTTTGGGCAATGCTCTCAGGGATGCCCAGGGTGGGATTGTCGGGGTGTCTGTGCAGCGACAGGGGTTGGGCTTTGATCCTTGTGGGTCCCTTCCAACACGGAATATTCCACGATTTCCTGTTTTTGTGACATCCCGACACGTTCCTTGTGATCATGTTTTGAGGGAAAAGCCCTTTTGCTCACCATCGAGGGGCAAAGCATCCATCCCTTCTCATCTCTCGTCATCCCTCCTCACCTCTCCTCATCCTTTTTCAGCCCTTCTTTGCCATCTCATCTCTCATCCCTCCTTATCTTTCCTCATCCCTCCTCATTCCCCTCAGCGCCCTGCTCTCCTCAGCTCTCCCCAGCACCCCTCATCCCAACCTGAGGCACCGGGCACCCCCTGAGGGACCCTGGGCCACCACTGGAGGCCGGACAGCCCCAGATCCCGCAGTTCCCTTTCACAGCGCTGACATTTGCAGATAAATGTTATCAAGAACACCGCAACCCCCCCTCCTTTATCGCCCCCATCGCTTTGAGGCCCCCCCCTCAGCGCCCCCCCCAGCGCCCCGCTGCTCCTCTAGGGGGCGCACTGCCCCGCCGGCGCGCAGACAGGGGGCGTGGCCCGCTCGGTGGCGGGCGGTGATTGGCGGGCACGAGGCTATAAAT
>VYXC01013155.1:532238-545056 GCA_013397175.1 Platysteira castanea
TTCCAAATTATTTTTGCCTTTTCGCAAGGAAACCGGGGGCGGTTTGGTTTTTGGTTTGGCTTTTTTTTTTTTTTTTTCCTCTTCTGTTGTGGCCGGCCGGAGGGACTAAGGGGAGATCAATGAAGGAAAGAAGAGCGAGCCAGAAGTTACCGAGCAAGGCGGTGATGGATCCCAACCAGAACGTGAAGTGCAAGATCGTGGTGGTGGGGGACAGCCAGTGCGGCAAGACCGCGCTGCTCCACGTCTTTGCCAAGGACTGCTTCCCGGAGGTGAGAGGGATGGGAACGCGGCTGGGCTGGGGTCGGGTCGGGGCGGCGGCGATGGGCGCGGGCTGACCGTGCGCTGTCTCCCGGCAGAGCTACGTCCCCACCGTGTTCGAGAACTACACGGCCAGCTTCGAGATCGACACGCAGCGCATCGAGCTCAGCCTCTGGGACACCTCGGGTGAGCGCTCCCGTTCGCGTCCCGGGAATGCGGGGCGGGGGGCGATCGGGAGGAGCGGCGGCCCCGCGGTCCTGCAGCGCCCAGCTCCCCGCGGGCCTGGCGGGGCTGCCGGGCTCCGCATGCGGCTGCTTCTGGCGGCTTTTGGACCGAAATCTCAGGTATTCTTGAAGGATCTACTTGGCTGAGGGTGTGGGCAAGGCTTCGGGAAGCGATTTGTCAGCATTGCAGGGGAATGTGTTCTCACCTGCCTGGCTGGAAGGAGCTTCCTGAGGAGCTCCGGGGGCACCTCGGCTCCTCTGCTGCCTGNATTGGCGGGCACGAGGCTATAAATAGAGGCGGACGGTGGGGGGACAAAGCAGTGAGCGCGGGACCGGCGGGCGCGCGGTGGCGCCTCCGCGGCTCTGCCCCCTCCACCGCAGCGGCTTTATTGTGTTTTCNCAAACCCCGCTTTGCCTTGTAGGAGAGAGAAGAGGTATTATGTGCTAATGGGGAATTATTGCAGCTCGCTTCGGAGCTCCTGGTGGCCTCGTTAATGCCTGCTTGGTTTTTTACGAAGTACAGTACTTTTCTCCCCAGCGTTCTAGAGAGTCTTTAAGGCCAGGAAAGGCTTTTAGGGAAAGCCTTTAGAATTTATCTCTGATTCTCTGGGATGCAGAGGGGACCATCCTTCCCCCCATCACGGCTGAAGGTTCTCTTCATTCTTCCAGTTTTACCTTCACTGCCCGTGCCAAAAACCATCTCAGACGCCTCAGAGGTTGAGGGATTTGGTGCTTGTCTGGCTGAGCTCACATGTTGAGACAGGAGCTCCTCTAGGTCTGCCTGTCGTTGATAATTTGGATAATTGGGCTGCACTTACAGCCAGGGGGGTGAGGGAGCACCCCAAAATTGCTGCCTCAGTGCTGGAGAGGAGCGTGGGGAGCCAGTGTGGCTCTGCCTGCGGAGAACTGAGGATGTCCAGGGGGGAATGACACCAGGAACCATTACCAGAGGAGGTGTGGATCAACATCATCTGCAGAGCTGATTGGAAAAAAAACCCTGGAGGAACTTGGCAGAGCACACAGTCGCTCTCTTCCTCAGGCAGCCTGTGTAGATGGCTCGGTAAATGCTGAATTTGGACCCGGCAGTTTCTCCTCAGTGTGACAGCAGCTCTTTTACCAGGAATTGAAAATGTTAATCCCTGTTTAAAAGAGGAGTTTAGGCGGCGGGTTGGCTTCCCTCTTGCTGTTGAGGAAATGATTCCAAATTCTTGCAACACGATTACTGGGAAAAGGCAGCCTCTGCCCACAACCAGTATCAGCTTTGCTCTGAGCTGAATTTTTTTTCTTCATCTTATGCCAAGTGAGACTTGCAGATTTCTGGAGTGTGTCTGGTTGGAGCTTTCATGCCGATTACTAAGCTGGCTGGAACTGCGGAGCAAGGGCTTATTAAAAATTATTAGTTATTTTGGAAAATGTTATCTTCATTAAATTACAACGCACTCGCAGGCTGGACGTGGGAAGGTTCGGAATCTCTGTGTCAAAGGCTGGAGACACCCATGGAATGAAATATTCCCTAGCACTTCAAAAGACAAAAGCAGTGGAAGAAAAAACACCTGCCAGCCTTTGTCCTCTGTCCCGGAACTCAGAGAAAACGTGGCTGAGTCAGAAGCTTGAGATGAAGTGGGTGATTTGTCTGACATCCCAAACTGAAGAGGATGTGAAAGATCCAGTGGTCGGTGTTACAAAGTGTTGCTGAGTGGATCCTTGGGCTGTGGGACCCTGGAGGAGGAATTCTGCCTCCCTGAACATCCCTTCTCACCCACTGCAAAAAACCAGCACTACCCAAACCCATTAACCCAGAGCTAAATCACATCAGCAGATAAGAGACAGCAGAAGATAAGAGTGTTTTAGCCTTATCTGAAAGTCTTGGTAATTTAATTTTTACAAGTCTTTGCCCTGCTCCTCTGCTGAGTTAGAAGAGATGTCTGAATGGCATTTTTAAAGCAGGGAATAGATCTAATTAAATTAAAAATCTGGCTGATTAACTGCCAGGTACTGATGGAAGATCACTGCAACACGGGGGAGGTGATGGCTGCGATCTATGGTGCTTGAATATCTCTTTGAGAGAGAGGAAAAGATGCTGTTTAATTGAGTTTATTGCAGTATGCTGCAGATACTTCCAAGATGACTCAATCAGTATTTTGTATTCACCTTTAACTCCTTTTTTTTTAAACTGGGAGCATTTAACAGCCTTGCCAATGAGTCCCTTGAATTAAAATTGATAATTGGGTTTCAAAGTGAACCCTTTGGAAAGAACTACTGCCACTTCCAAGTCCTTTTTTTGCTCCTGGGAAAATCAGAAAAGCTGTGAGCACTGGTTGAAATAGTTGTGTTAGGGTAAGAACAGGCCCTGCTGCCACAGTTTTGGTTTGTAATTCTTTCTATACCAATAATAACGATGTGTTTTTATTAGAGGACTCTTAAGTTTCGTGGAACTGATAGAAAACTTTAAATTCACCGGGGAGTTGTTGTTGTTGTTGCATCCCATAGGAATATGGGACAAGTAAGAGTGGAGTGGAACGGGCAGATTCATTATTCAAATGCTTGCTGGTGCTGTCTAGTTCTGCAAGTCATTAGAAGGATTTAAATCAGCCACAGCGTTAAGGGGAGCACTTGCCAAGTCGAATTTCAATGGGGTTTGGGACTACCAGCCCTCTTTCAAAGCAGGAATGTCTGGTTGCAATCTCACTGCACCATAAATTACTGCGCTCTGTGGTAACATGTGGCAGTCTTGAGCTGTTTGGGAGCTCTCTGCTTGTTGTGTGAGGTGAAATATTAAAAGTTTCTCCAGGTTAAAGCTTCATCTTGTGCTTTCAGGGCCACTGTGAAGAAAAAAATTGTATTAGTTGCCTTTATCTGCCATCTAATCTGCATTTATCAAGTTTTTTGGCTGCTTTGATATTTATATTCCTTGCTAGGACAGCAGCAGCTGTGGCTTAGAAATACCATTAATTAGGTGTACATACTTCTGTCTCCCTAAAATGTATTTTAGGGGTTTTTTTTATTGCTTGAACCGTGACTACTCCAATAAAATAATTCTCAGCAGGGCCAGAAATATTTACAACTGCTGGGGATTAGCAAGTAATTAGATCCAGAAGGGCCTTGGAACTTTAAGTTAGTTTTGCTGTGATTTTGACTGTGTACACTGTACTCAGCGTCCATACAGAAACAGAAATTAATTGGGAAGTTTCGTGCTGAAACCTTTCAGGAGAGAGCTGAAACTTAGAGGAATTAAAGTTGCTAATTCCCCGAATTCCCTGGCAGTAGGGATTGCAAAGGAATTGTCTTTGCCTCCCAGTTCTCTTGCAACTTGGATGAGTTGAATTATATGATTTTCTTCCTTTAACTGCCCATCTTAGCAAGGTTTTCTTAATACGTTTACAAGAGAATTAATTAGAATGGATAACTGGGAATGCCAAGTGCCCTCCCAGAGTTTTCCCTGTGAGGTGTGATCACGCAGGATGCTGTGAATATTGTGATGTGTGTGCGTGCTTGGAGATGACCTGCACTGAAAATCCACCTCAGCCATTCCAGGTTTCTTTTTATTTAATTTTTTTTTTTTTTTGGAAGGAGGAAAACCATCAGCACTGAATCAGCTCCTTGGAGCAGCCAGTGTTTGATGTGTTTTCTGTGCAGCTGATAATTAGTGAGCCCAAGGCTTTGGGAGTGAGAATGCTGCTGTTCATCTGTTGTTCTTTCAGTTGACTGGACTCCAAAAGGCTCCAAAGCCTAATTCCTGGTGGCTGCTTGCTGGTGTGGAAATAGGAAAGTCTTGCCTGTTACTGAGCCCTCCTTGCCTGGGGATGTGGAGCTGAACCCTCTGGTGCCTTTGGATCTTCCAGCCAAACACCTCTCCCTGATCCAGCACCTTCAAGTGGTGCTAAACCACCCAAAAAATACAATATTCCTCAACTTTTAATGATGTAATTCTGCTCTTTATTAAGACAGCAATATTTAAGCCTAAACTTGGCATCCCCCATAGACCAAACCCAAGCATATTGCTGGGGAGGGGTTTTATTTCAGTCTAAAAGCTGAATTTCTGTTGCACTCTGCATGAAACATAAGGTTTCAAAAGCAGATCGTTCTTAACGTTGAAAGTATTTTTGGCTGAAATTATTAAAGCTGCCAAACAAATTAAAAAACAAAAAAGGAGGATTGCAGCTGGAATAAATGTCCAGCACAAAGGAAAATGAACTGCAGCCTTATCAGCTTGATAAAACTGAAAAACCACCCATGTTGTCCTTGCCAAAAATGTTTTCTTTTGCAGGAACAGAATCCCAAACACAAATAGGTTTTGTTGGTTTTTTTTTTTCCACAAATACCCTGGCTCCAATTCTACATTCTCCTTCTGTTTTCGAGGGTTGGCACGGCTTCAGCTCTGCAAGGGAACATGAAAAAGAGGGAGCAGCCTCTCTGGGCTGTGCTGGAGTTGTCTGTTCAGACTTGAGTGAGCCTCATTCCTGACATTCCTGGCTTCTGAGGGTTTCTCTGGGCAAAGGGATGGAAATGCCAGCTTGAATAGGCCTGCACAGCAAGGGCTGCAGCCCCTCTTGATTTGCACAGGAATAAAGGTTTGGTTATTGGCTGCTGAATGAGAGCAGGAAATTTCCTTTGTGGATCCCGCAGCAGCTCCTCGCGGAGTTTGCAATGGGCTCTGTTTGTTCTGCCACACACCAGCCTGGAGAAAAGGTGGGGAATACTCCTCCCGAGCTTGCTAAAAGTGCTTTTTTACTCCAGCTCAGCATTTTAAATAGGAGAAATTCAGAGGGATGGGGAGGGGGGGGGGTGAAGAAAAAAGCCTCCAAGCAAAGCAGCTCCAGCTGCCGGAATGGGAAGGAGTCTCGGGGCTGGAGGTGGTGACTCGGTGTATACATAAATACATCTCCTGGACATATATGGGATGCTGGATCCCCGGAGCCTGCTGAGTGAGCCCATAGGTATTTGTCTGAGGAATGAGTTTCTGGGTGAGGCTTTGCCGAGACTCCTTTCTAGCCAGCAACCATTAAGAATCCTCAATCCTGCCCTTACTTGCTGGAGCTTGGGGAGATGGGCCAGCGCTTTAATGTCACCCGGGTGGCTCTTGGTGGCACTGGGTGCTGCAGTTCCTCTGGCCTGGCTGAAGAACCCAACCCTGGGGCTGCAGGGTGAATAACCCGGCCCTGGGGCTGCAGGACAGGGCTGTAATAGCAGTGCTGGAGATAGTGGGGAGTAATTAGCAGTGGGAACGCTTATTGATAGCTGCAGTGAGTAGTTAATTCCGGATCAGCTCGCTTAGATTTGTTCCCGACGTGTCATTCGTGCTGAATTCAGCTGAAGTGGGGTGTGAAGAGCCTTTCCTGACAGCTGCCTCTCAGTCGGATTGACATCGTTTACAGAGATGAGCATCCGAATTAAACACTTCTCGTTCGCCAAATTACCTTCTGCTACCTAGTTTGGTAATGCTGCGCTCCCCATGTGTTATTCCTCATTTCAAAAACAACATTCCTGGGATTCTTGCCTCCTTCCCTTGCAGGAGGAGCTGGCCAAGTGAAGTCATCTGCGAGCCGTTCACACCATTCCCGCTCGGGGTTGTACAACAGCCTGAGCTGTCTGTCAGGCAAAAAACTTGAGGAATTCCTCTAATCCACTTAATAATCCGAGGCCTTACAGCCAATTAGTTCCGGAGAGCTGGGAAATTGGTGGGATAATGAGCTGATAACCCCCCAAACTCCTGGAAGCTGGGTTCTTGTGGTGGGCCTTCCGGGCTGTGTTTTAGGGTCTGCTGTACTTTAGGCTCGTGAGGAAAATACAGAAATAAGGATGTGTGATGGGTAAGAAGATGAATTTTAAGTTCCCCAAGCCCAAACCCTTGCCCTGCTGGGCCACTGAGCTGGTTTAAATGCCCCTTTTAAATCAGAAATCCTCAGGAATTGGAGCTCAGCACAGTGAAGGCCAAACCAAATGGTTGTTGAGTGACTGCAACTTCTTAGAAAAAGCAAGGTTTGTTTCTTCTTCTTTTTTTCCTCCCCTTAAACCTGTTGCCAGATTCACCAGATGATTAAAACATGATTTTTAACTCTGGATGTATTTTAACTCTTCACATCATGGTTGTTGATAAGGAAAACAGAATATCCCTTCACAGCCCTGCAAGTAAAACAAGCACAAAGAGCAATACCTGCATCTGTTCCCCCAGATTACTGAATTAGTTTTGATCTTGCTGATAAAAATCTGGTTTATGGGCTAAACATAAACATTTATTGCAAGCTTTATTGGTTTACAGATTAATGAGGCTTTTTGTGACAGATAACTTGCGTGCCTGCCTACAGGATTGGGACCCTTCCCTGCTGGAAATCTGTTTCCTGCAACAAGTTCTTTAATTTGAAGCACGAGTTTCTTCTAAAATTGCCAATATGACAACTAAAGATGCTTTTTGCACTTGGAGCTATTTGTTTTAAATTAACTGTCAGACAAATCAAAACCAAGGAATCTCAAATCTGCTTGGGAAAGCTTTTTTGGAGTTCAAGGATTTATTCCCCTGCGGTTTAATTCTGGGCCTTCAACTTGGGCTGACCCCATTTCCCTCTCCTTGGGAGCGTCCCGAGCTTTTGGTGGGTGATGGATCACTGGGGGGCCATGGCTGAAAGCCTCTCCGAGCTTTCTGAATAAGCCTGGAGGACTGCAGGAAGAGGAAAACAGCAATTAATGAAGATGCTGTTTGTTTTCCCTGCAGGCTCTCCTTATTACGACAACGTCCGCCCGCTCTCCTACCCGGACTCCGATGCTGTCCTGATCTGCTTTGACATCAGTCGGCCAGAAACCCTGGACAGTGTCCTAAAAAAGGCAAGTATTTGAGCAACCCCTGAGCGCAGAGCTGCTGGGGAAGCTCATCCTTAAATCCCTGCGGTGGTGCTGTTCCTACACTGGAAACTTCCACTTTGTTTCTTCTAATGGAGCGATGGCGGGAGGGTGCTTTAATTGGAGGGCATTTGTTTGAAAGGGGTGGATGTTAACTGAGAACAAGAACTCGCTAATGGACACTTGGAGCTGAAGGAAATTCTCATTCCTCAGCCCTGAGAAAGCAAGGAATCCTTGAGGGTGGTGTGAGGTGCTGTGAGGAACTGTCTGTCACGCGCTGCTGTGACAGGATCGGGGAACTTTGCTGCCTTGTAGGGGTGGTTAAACATTGTCTACCAAGCGTTTGGACTTCTGCCATGGGCTTACATAATTTGTGAGCCTGACCTCACAAGGAGCCAGTGACAAACGCCTCTGGAAGCCAGCAGCAGTGGCACAGAAATGCAGCCCTGCCCCAAACCTCTCCTGAGATCGCTGATCCCAGCTTGTGTCAGACTTCCCATGAGCTCAAACACGGAATTTTCATAATCAAGCTCTGTGTTTGCAAGCTGGTGCTGGTCCTCTGCCCAGCTGCTGAGCATGACTCGACTTCACAGTGGTTTTGGGGCTTAGTGACCTGAAGTTCCTTTTTTTTTCTGAGGCTGAGGCCAGTGATTCTTGTCTCACTGGGATAAAATGGCTTACAATGCTCTGAATAGCCTACAAAAAATACTTCAAAACTACTCTCTCTGTGCCAAAAAGCATCCAGAAGTGTGGTTTTTCTGACCCTGCTAATGCAGGTTACTTAACTCTGCAAGAGACTTTTCTTAATATGATTTTAAACCCAAATTATAGCCCTAAATTTTAGGGATTATCATCTGTTTGGATTATGCCGTGAAGTTTTTGGCTTTGAGTTCTCAACGTAACCTCATAGAAGGGTGAAACCCAATGAATTTACCCCAAATTCTGTCGGAAGGGCTCGTTGCTGGTTCACCTCGGGCAGATTTGTGTAGTTTTAGGCATGAGAATGCAGCAAAAAACCCACGCTGAGCCCTGCTGGTGGTGTGGTTGTACCAGAGCTGCCTCTGCAGCCGCTGAAGGTGGGGACACCAATTCTGCACCTGGCTGGGGCTGAGTGTGAGAAACAGCAGCTCTGCCAGCCTTAGCTCATGAGGGTAAACAATCTCAGCTCGTTCCCTCCTGATTAGTGAGCTCGTGGAATTCGTGAGCCTGTGAGATAGGGAGATTTCATCCTTGAGCAGCTTCTGCTGGAGCTGATGCCTTCAAAAATCACCTCGGAGGCAAATACAGCCATTACATAAAAACATTCCAGCCTGGGATGTCGGGACTCGTTCAACCTCTGCTTGCACCCGTTGCTTCTTTGGATTTAAACATTCGGCAACTTGCGATTTTGCAGTGGAAAGGTGAAATCCAGGAGTTCTGCCCCAACACCAAGATGCTTCTGGTGGGCTGCAAGTCGGACCTGCGCACCGATGTCAGCACGCTGGTGGAGCTCTCCAACCACAGGCAGACCCCCGTGTCCTACGACCAGGTAGGGGCCACCTCCTTTTTTGTCCTTCAGGGGGAAGATCAACCTCTTGTCTGTCACTGGAGCCCTCGTTGTGGCCAGCTTCTCCCTCACAAGGACACCAGTGCAGCCTAAAAGGCAGATTTGCACCTCTGGTGTGGGTGGAGATGGATTTAGGAGCTATTTAGGGCTGAAAGAAATCCTGCAGCCCCACAACAGATCAGAGAATCGCTCCTTTAAACTTCATAAATTGTTGCCTTTTTTGCTTGCAGGATGCTTTTTAGGTGAGCTGTCAAAAAACTTCCTGCTTCTCTATGGCAGCACACACCAAAAATGTGGCTAAGAGGTGACACATCCTGTTTATTCACTGACAAATTGGTAAAATTGCTGTTTGCAGACTTCAGATTTGAATTTAGTTTGCTTGACTTCAGAATCATTGGAATATAATCTGTCCCCAGTTCCTTAAAAAACACCTTGTCCCTCCCTTTGAAGGCACAGCGAAGCCAGAAGGCATCTTAATTCTTGATGAGTGCTTTGCTCTTGGGGGAGCAAGAAGTTGGGAGCCGGGCGTGAGAGGAGAGAGGAGCTGAGGTGAAAGGGAAAGGAATCAGGTCGTGGGAGAGAGCAGGATGTGGGGAACAGGGAAACTGGGCTCTGAGGTGAACTTCCCTCTATTACTCACATGTGTGTGATCACTCGTGGCAGCTGAATCACTGTACTGGTGGCAGCTACGCCCTGTGGGAGTAGCACCTCCACGAGTCACCTCAGTGTCTTTAGCCTGTGCTAGCAGCCAGTTTGGGATGTTTTATCCCTCGTGTTTTCCCAACCAGCAGCTCCCAGTGTGGGGTCACTAAGGATGCAGCACGTTCATATTGGAAAATGGCAGCACTTCAGTAAAATCACAGAGTCTTTCCATGAGGGGGATCAAAAATCTGCTGGCAGGGGCATTTCTTTCCCCCTGGATTCACAGCTCAGCCTGTATCCCTGAGGAGCAGGAGTCAGCTGAACACAAGGGACACAGCTTCTTCTAAAATCACAGAGTCACGGAACGTCTGGGTTGGAAGAGTCCTTCAAGATCGAGTCCAACCTGTGCCCTAACACCTCAACTAAACCATGGCACCGAGTGCCCTGTCCAGTCTTTTGTTAAACACACTCAGGGATGGTGACTCCACCACCTCCCCGGGCAGACCATTCCGGTGCTTTATCACTTGCCCAGCTAAGCCTTTGTGGGATCAGAGCTTTCCCATTGCCCTGAACTCCCTCAGGAAGCACTGGGAGAACAAGGACACGCTGGTGACGCCCTGCTCCAGCCTCCCGGGGAGCTACACCTGAGCAAACACTGCTGAGGCTCAGCTCGGGAGGAGCTGGGAGGTTTAACTGTGGGGAGGGCTGGTCCTCCAAGCTCCCGCTGCCTTATCAGCCTCTCCCCCTTCCCGTTGATAAGGTGGCTGCATCGCTGCCGGGCAGACGGGAGGCTGGGTCCCCAGGGATTGGCACTGGAGCAGGCAGGAGGGGCTGGAGGCAGGCACAGGGATGTCTGAGGAGTGGCACGGCAAGGATGTGGTTGGGTTTCGTAACTTGGTAAAGATTCGTCCCTCAGAAAGAAAATTCCCTTGGAACAGCTCCCACTTTTTCCCATAATGCTGGATTGTGTTCCGCTAGCGAAATCCACCACGGGGTACTGGGCTATTGTCATCTGTCACGGGTTGGGCTGTTTGCTTTGTGCTGCTGCAACAAATGTCCCTGCTTTGACTTCTTAAAATCAGAAGAGAAGGGCTCCTATAACCCCTCATGTCCCTTTTCCATTTTTTTCCCCTGTTCCCTATCAGGAAGTTGATCGAACTGTCCCAGAGCACATTTCCCTAAGAACTTTGCCCTCTTCCTGGAGCTGTACCAGGGGCTCTGCTCCAGGTCAGGGCAGCTGGATATGCTTTAAGGCATGGAATACATTTTCTCTTTGGAGATTTCAGGCTTTATTTTGGAAGCTGCCAGATTTTCCAGGAGATTCCCGGATTCAGTTCAAGGTGAAATTGCTGAACAGGCCCCACTCAGCCTCTCCTGGCTTTTGCCAGTTGTTTGCAGTCACTGAGCTGCTCTTCTCTGCCAGTTGGTGCTTATCAGCACAGGAGATAAGGCTGGGACACTTGTTTAACTCCCCCTGGAAGCAAAGCTCGGTTTATTTTCCCAAACCATGGGAAAATAAATGGGTGTTCCAGGGAAACAGCGCTGAGCCGGAATGGTGAGGCTCGCTCAGGCTCCCTGCACAACTTGGTATTGATCACATGTTCCTTTTTCCCCTCAGGGTGCAAATATGGCCAAACAGATTGGAGCAGCCACATACATCGAATGCTCAGCCTTACAGTCAGAAAACAGTGTCAGAGACATTTTTCACGTCGCCACCCTGGCGTGTGTGAACAAAACAAACAAAAATGTGAAACGCAACAAATCTCAGAGGGCCACAAAGCGAATCTCACACATGCCCGGCAGGCCAGAACTGTCCACAGTGGCCACGGACTTGAGAAAGGACAAAGCAAAGAGCTGCACGGTGATGTGAAGGAGCTGGGATTCCCTGGAGGAGAAGGAGGAGGATCCAGGAGGCTTTGGAGCTCAATGAAGTCACAGCCACGGGATGTTTAATGAGGGCTTTGCCAGTGCTTTCACGGAGGCTTCTCCTGTTGTGTGAGACTGTACTTGAGGACTTGAGCCAGCAGGAAGAAGAGGCTCTGAGAGAGAGAGGTGGCATCAGGAATTTCTGTTGAAGACAATGCCAAAAAAATAATAATAATAAAAGGGAAAACGTTTGAATGTGCTGAGAGAAGAGAGAGAGTGATTGAGAGAAGAACCCTGCAAAGGAGAGATGTCATGGACAGCGCTTGTTTCTTTTAGTAACGCCCTACTCCTGGATGCTACCACTTTGATTTCATTCAAGTAATACTTTATTGGGGTTTATTTTTTAATGAAGACATTATTAATACGCCCTTCTCATTAAAGAACTATCCCCGTGACCTTAGAGTTGGTTTTCCAAAGGATATGATCCCATTTCTTTTTGGTAGCTGATGGTGAAAGTGGAGAGGATAGCAAGGCCTGTGTGTCACGTAGAGGAAAACTGGGGAGAAGCCTGGAGCTTTGCCTTCCTGATCCATGGTGTGGAGCATGTTGGGGATGAAGACAGCTGTTTGAGGATTCCCAGAATTTCCGTGGAAGCGAGATGGATCAAATTTTGGGGGGAGGGAGTGGGGGCAACCCAGCGCTGCAGGGCTCTACTTGGCTGTTCCTCGTTGTGGTCGTGTTGTGGAGTGGAAGTGGTGCCCGGTCCTGGTGTTCTGTGTGGCCACCTTGCTGTAGGTTCAAGTGGAAGGTGCTGAGAGCTGTGATGGTGAATGATCCGTAGTTTCCCAGCCCTGGTCGTTCCTTAAGCCTTACTGCCCACCTGGGGAAGCCCCAAAGCCCCGCTGGGCTTCTCCCAGGAGCTGGAGAGCCCGTGGATCCCAGAAAAAGCTGTGGGCGAGTGCTGTTCTGGGATGTGGTTCACTGCAAAAAAAAAAAAAAAAAACCACAAAAAAACCCTCAAAAACCTGCAAATGAGCCAGAAGAGCCTTTTGTGATGCTCCTCATTTTGGGGAAGGAAACGGGGTCTGAAGAACTGTGAGGCCTTACGGGGTCCCCGGTGGGAACTGGATGCTGCCCTTAGATTTAGGATTAACCTGAGGTATCCGGTCCTGAAATGGGGTGAACTGCTTCAGCCCAATCCCTGTTTGCTGTTGTTACACTGAATCCAGCCGGCCTTTCGGATGGTTTGCAACTCTTCCCGAGCCACCCGACTTTTCTCCCAAAGGAAGGAGCCAAAGCTCTGACCGGGCTGCTTGCTGCTTGTGGAGGACAAGCATTTCACTGCCGAGGGTGATGCTTCGTTTTTGAAGTGTTAAAAGCTCTGGTCACTTGTGCAAAGGTAGAAGATGAACTCAGAATTCAAACTCAGTTCCCTTCCCTTTTTCACC
>VYXC01013155.1:551314-636664 GCA_013397175.1 Platysteira castanea
CCTTCCCTTCCCTTCCCTTCCCTTCCCTTTTGACATTCTCACAAAACACCTCCAATTTGGCCACTCTGAGCATTTTTCCCACACTTAACGAGCCCATTCCACATTCCTATGGAATTATCTGGGAATTGTACCTGCTCCATCCCCAGCTGCTCTTTCCCGCTGCTCCCCATGGATCCCACATGTGTCCTGCTGGGTCTCCGTGCCCCATCCCCGCACTCAGCACATTCCCGCCCCACGAGTTCCATCCTATTCCTGCTGCTCAGGTCACTCATGTGCCATATTTTGATCCCTCTCTGTGCCTCTGCCTTCTCCCCACAGCAGCCTCCGACCATTCCCGTCCAGACTGTCCTTAATCCCCTTTTTCTAATTTTTCCTAGGTTTTTCCCAATATATTTTGGTTTCTCACCATGGCTACAGCCCCGAGCCGTCGCTTTTTGAAACTCTCGCTGGAGGTTTGAGCGTGAGATTTTTGTGCTCCGGGACTGGATCCTTTCCAGCCTTTCCAAGACATTTCCAAGAGGTTCACCTTTCCAGCACTCGGGGATGTAAAAACTAATTCCTTTTTTTTTTTTAATTTAATGGAAGAGGAAATATCTCAGGATAACTTTGCAGGGATCATTGGTGCCATTTGTATCAGCAGGAGATTAATGATAACTCTGGTTTTATCTCTCCCAGCACGAGCTCAGTGGGATCCATCCTACTCCCACTCCTTGATGCCCAGCAGGAGAATTCCCAGCTGGTTTGGGTGCTGGAGCACATCCAGAGAAGGACAACAGACCTTGGGAAGGGTCTGGAGCAAAGGAATGCCTGAGAAAATAATTTTTATATTTCTTTTTAAAAGGAATATTCTATCTAAATGTGACACATTCCATGTTCAATAGATCCATCCCAGAAAGGTGCTGCAGCATCCCAAAACAGGGACAATCCTGGAATTCACACCCCTGACGAGAGCAAGGACAAGAAATTCCCCCCGCTCTGCAAAGGAGCAGCACAGAAATCCCAGGAATTCCCAGTTTAAACCCAGATTTCCCTGCTGAAGGCTCCCAGCACAGCAAAGGCCACGAGGATTTCACTGGGGTAGAACTCAGCTCTGTCCAAACATTTCCCCAGACCTCCCTGATTTTTTTTTTCCAGTTCCTGGGATGGGAAATCTGTGGAATGCTGGGGACCACCCCGGAGCAGGGAGCAGTGCCCGTCCCTCTGCTGATTATCCCAGCAGGCCCCAGCAGCTCCAGAGTGCTTGAGCAGGGATTTCCCAAGGCAGGGAATCCACTCGTTCTCCCAGAATCTCGGAAGTGGGGAGATGAAAGGGATCCCTGGCTGATGGGAAGAGCTGCAGGAGGCTTGGGAAGCTTTTCGTGGATTTAAGGCTCCTCTCCCGGTCACCGTGCTCCCCCAGGCTGGAGAGGGGTCACTGAGCCTCCAGCAGAATTCCTGAGGGAAAGGGGCAGGAGCTGACTCTGGACACAAGGTTCTGGAAGGAATTAGACCACAGAAATTCCTGGTTTTCCAATGAGACAGGGCAAAAAATGAGGAGAAAAAGGAGGAATGAAGCCCTCCTGAAGATCAGCATTAGAAATTTAGGAGTTGATTTATTTTCCTAAACTTTTCCCCCAGAGCAGAGGCTCTGGATTTCCATTAGCAGCTCACAGAGGGAATTTTTCCTCCCAGATTTTGCCTTGCCTGGGAGAAGTGCTGCCTCCCAGCTTTCCAGAGGCATCTCCTTCCAGGCCTGTCCCAGGGCTCGGAGCAACCAGGGAGGTGTCCCTGCCCAGGGCAGGGGGTGGAATTAGATTTACGGTCCCTCCCAACCCAACCAGTCTGTGATCCTGAAGGGATTTTGGTGCCGTTTGTTGGAAAAGAGCTTTTCCAGCTGCATTTTTTGCTGGAGCACTGAGGGATCCAGGCTGAGATGGGAGCAGGGCTGTCCGAAGTGGCATCCCTGAGGAAAAGCCGATGATAATTTTTGCCTCTATCCTGAGTCCTCTGGCTGTTGTTACCTTGAAAGCCTCTCCCGGGCCAGCTCCCGATGGATACCAGGAATCAGGGAGCCTTTGGAATCAATTCAGCCCTTCAGTCTACCCCTCAGGCGTGCTGGGAATTTTAACAGCCTGTGCCAAAGGAGCTCCTTCCCCTCTCCCAGCATGGCCTGGGCCTTTCCCAAGCTCCTTGTGGCACCTTGGCAGCACCAGGAGAAGCTGGGATTTATTTTTCCTGACTATTTCGCAGAGGTCCTTCTGATTTCTTCATTGTTTATTTACAGCTCTGGGTGTTTTCCCCACGGATTTGTAGCAGGCCAGGGAAGTCAGGAATGCCTGTGCGATAAATAAATGAAGGGCGGGTTGGACAGGTCGCTGCTGGGAGAGGTGGGAGAGCCGGAGCAGTGGTTTGGGATTTGGGATGGGCCGGGTGAGCAGCGAGATAAATCAGAGCCAGTTCCCCCACTCCCTCTCTGGGATCTGTTTTTAGGGGCTTTTCCTCAGGCCCCGATCCCAGCAAAAAGATAAGAGCTGATTCCGAGGAAGATCTGCTCCCCAATCCATCATCTGGGATTTCCCAGCAGCTCTTCCTCATCCTTCCATTTCTGCTGGGAGCGAAAAGGAAAAGCAGGGCCCGGCTTTAACCCTAAAATGGAGCGCGGGGTGAGCGGCTTGGCAAGGGGACGGCAAAGCCTCGTCCTGCCCCGCGGGGCAGCCGGGAATGCCCCGGGAATTGAGGACAGCACGGAGGGATGCGGCAGGAGCAGCCGCAGCGCAGGTGCCAGCGGCTCCCGGGGCACCCCTTGGCTCTCTCCTCCAGACTCCCGGGGCTTTAATCCCCATCAGAGATCCCGGGATTGTTGGATGCGGGCGCTGTCGCCGTGACAACCCCGCCGGCAGCTGGAGCCGGGGTGGCTTTGGGGACCAAACTCGGGGGAGCCCCGGCGCTGCCGCGGCTCGGCCTCCCTCCCTCCCTCCCCGCGTCCCTTTTCCAGCGGAAAGCACGGAAAACAGCACGTTTCCCTGCGGCCAGATGGTCGCTTCCTTCAATTCCTCGTTTCTAAAGGCTCTGTTGAACATTCCCGGCAGATGAGACCGGCGTTTCCCCGTGAATCAGCTCCCAAAGGTTCAACAGCACCCGCTGGGATGGGTGGGACCGGGAGGAGAAGCAGGAGAGGGTGGGTGGTCCCCAGGCAGGGATGGAGCCGGGAAAAAGCAGGATCGGGGGGGTTGCTTGTGCTGGGTGCAGCAGGAGCTCCGGGAGAAGCATCTCTGGGAGCCTGGAGGTGGAAGGAATTCATTGGAATAGGAGGATGCACTGGAATAGGAGAGGAATTTGAAACAGGAGAACGCGTTAAGTGGGAAAAATGGGAATAGTTGGATGCGTTCTTATGAGAAAATGGAAAACATGGAAAAAACATGGAAAAATACACGGATGTGTTGAATAGGAAATGAATGAATGGCTCTGACAGGAGGGGGTTGGGCCCTGCTGGTTTACGGAAGGTGTCCCTGCCCATAAATCAGACGGGTTTTAAGTCCCTTCCATCCCAAACCACCCTAGGATTCCGGGATTCTACGATGCAGCCTCAGGAACAGCACCAAACAACTCATTTTTTCCTGTGAGGGAGAAGATAAGGAGGATTTGTGAAGGTGTTTTAGCTTCAGAGCTGTGCAGCTCCAGGTCCCTTTCCAGAGCTGGATCCGCTTCCGAGCTGAGCTGGATCCCAGGGATCCAAGTTTCCCATCAGGCAGGATTGGGGCACGGCTTGGAGAGCCTGGGAATGAACCCGAGCACAGCCGGGATGGGGGTTTGATGGTGGAAACAAACACCTCTCGCTGGGCTCCTAATCCTAACATCTCCAGAGAAACGGATCTCCCGGAATTCACTGCTCAGCCCACCTAAAACCAGGACATGGTGGCCAAACCAGCACATCTCCAGGCTGGAATTTTCTCTGGGAAAGCAGCTCCAAGCCAGGCCCAGCCCCTGGAACGGCACCCCCTCCCTCCACACTCGCCTTAGGAATCTTCCCAATCCATCAGGGGAATCTCCGAGGGTTTGCAGCTGATTTTGGAGTGGTGCATCCTCATGAATTAACCATGGGACTGGAAGGGTTTGGATGTTGCTAAGTCAGTTGTTAAATGAGAGCTGGAAATGAGAGCTGGGATGTGTAATTCCATTTCCAGACCCGCATCTCCGCACAACTTTCCTGGGCAGATGTCAGGCACGGGCCTGGCCGGGACGCAGCTGGCTCTGGAAGCTCCAAGAGGAATTCATCCTGATTTATTTCAGCTCCACAGCAGGGAAAAGCCTCGTTCCTGCTGCAAGGGGTGGTGTCCACATCGCTGTCCTAACAGGATCCCTATTTGTATTCCCGGGAGGGTGAGGAGTGCTGCAGGGTTCGATCAATGAGCTGATAAATGAACTCGTGAACAGCTGAAATGAAATCAGATTTATGCTGCTCTGCCTGCCGGGCTGGATTTCCCTTTGCACCAGACCTGCAGCCCCTTTTCCTGCTGCTTTTCCCCGGCACAGGTAGGGAAGGAGTGGCTCCGACTGGATTTCCTGGTGGGCCGCACTTCCCAGGCCTGTGCAGATCATTTTTATCTCTGTGTTTACTCACGCTTCACACAAAAATCAACATTTCTGGGACAGCCCGGGCACCTCTGCCCCGCCAGGCCTGGCTTTGCTGTGTGTGGCCCTGTCCCTGCAGCAGCCACTGAATTCATTTGGGAAAACCAGACCTTCCCCATCCATGCTTTTCCTTAAACATCCCTTTTCCAGGCCTGGTCTGGTTATAAATCAGCAGAGGAGCTGGGGGTCTGCTCCCAGCAGCCTCCCGGAGTCATTCCAGACCTTCAGGGACAGGAGGGGATGATGCAGTGAGGGGGAAAACCCTTCCAGGCTTAATTTACATCCAATTCCTCCCTGAGCGATGCTGGAGGAGGCTTTTCTCTGCCTGCTCCTGCCTGGCACGGCCCACTGGAGCATCCCTGATGCCGTGGAAAACTGGGATAAACCCACCTCCTGCGTGCCAGGACAATGAAATCAGTGCCAGCAGCACTGCGGGGCAGCCTTGCAGCCAGACACACCCCCAGGAGGGAAGGCAGGGTTTCGCTATCCTTTATTCGAAGATAATCCTGCGGGCCGGGATTAGCGGGGTTTGGCTGTCGGGGATGAGCTGGGCCTGGCTCAGAGCCTGGCCTGGCTCTGCAGCTTAAAAACAATCCAAGAACCTGGATTTGGGGGAAATAAATGGGAAGGTGTCTTCTGGCTCTGGGAAGAGGCCCAGCAGGGCCTGGCCGTGGCTTTGGATCTCTCTTCCCGCCAGGATCCAGCTCTAATCCCCTCCCGGAGGATCCGAGAAGCACAGGATGGTTTGGGGTGGAAGGGACCTCTCAAGGTCATTCAGTGCCATGGGTGGGGACACTTCCAGCAGCCCAGGTTGCTCCAAGCCCCGTCCAAGCTGGAATGGCACATCCAGGGCACATCCATAATCCTCATTCATTCCATGGAACCCTGCCACGGGTGGAGGGGCAGCAGCTGGCCTGGGAGAGGGAAAATCAGGGAAAAAAGAAGATTTCCTTAAAAAAAAAAACACCTTTTGATGTCCTGCTGCTGCTGTTGGAGTTCAAGGAGTTCTTGGGGTACACTCCAAACTCCTGCTGATCCCATGGATACGCTCCGGGCAGGGAAGACACGGATGTTTATTGACAGGGATGTTTACGGGGATGTTTATGTGTACGAGTGGGTCAGGAAATACCCGAGAGGTTTTTAAAGGATCCCTTCGGACATGACCTTTCCTTGGTGATTCCCACCCTGCCTGAGCTCCTGGAGAGCTCTGAAATAGGGAAGGAAACGCAACTCCCGGGATCCCACTCCGAGTTGTTCCCACCCCGCTCAGAGAAGAGCAGCCGGGAGTGTCCAAGGCCAGGCTGGACAAGGCTGGGAGCAAACTGGGATAGTGGAAGGAATCCCTGCCAGGGCAGAGGGTGGGACAGGATGACCCCCACAGTCCCAACCCAAACCCTTCCACGACTCCATGAATAATTCCCTGTTTCTTACGCAAGGCACCGAGCGCTGCTTTTAAATCCCTGCAGGAATGGGGATTCCATTCCAAACTCTGCCACTGCCCTGGGCAGCTGTGCCAGGGCTGGAGAACCCTTTCCATGAAGGAATTCCTCCCAGCATCCCAACTAAACCTCCCCTGGCACAGCTCGAGGCCATTTCCTTCCTCCTCATTTTCATTTTTATGGACACACAGAGCATCCAGAAATTCACCGCACACCCTTGGAAAGATCGAACCCTCAATATTCACCTCTGTTAACACAAATATTCCCATTCCTCCTCATTCTGTGTCTCCCAAAGAATCACAGAATCCTTAAGGTTGGGAAAACTCCCTCAGCTCATCGAGTCCAACCATTCCCAGCACCAGCAATGCCAGCACTGCCCCATGTCCCCAAGTGCCACATCCACGTGGATTTTAAATCCCTCCAGGGATGGGGATTCCACCACTCCCCTGGGCAGCTCTACCTTTTCCATGAAGGAATTCCTCCCAATATCCCACCCAAACCTCCCCTGGCACAACTAGAGGATGTTTCCTCCCTCATTTTCATTTTTATGGACACACAGAGTGCCTATAAAGATCCTTTGGAAGATCAAACCCTCAACATCCACCTCTGCTGCACACAAACATTCCTGTCCCTCTCTCCCCCTGCATCCCAAATCCCAGTTTGGCACCAGGGAAGGAGCTCCTTGTGGGAGCTGATCCTCTGGAGATCCTGCACAGGCCCTGTGGCAGCACCTCTCGGAGCTGCAGGGCTGAAGGTCGTTATCGAAGGTCATTATCAAAGGCTGATTAATTAATCAGCCAAGCCATGCACGCAGGCAAAGGTGAGCTGAGCACGGCCCCGACAATCCGTGCCCTAATAAAGCTCTGATTGCACTCAGAGATAAGCCCAGCCTCATTAATCCCAGCCTAATGAACGTGGAATCTTCCAGCAAGGGCAGAGTCAAAGACTCTTCCCTCCGTGGCATCCATCCATTCCAGGAGGAAGCGCTTGGGAATAATTAATAATTGTTTTAATTGGATTTTCAAAGCAAACAACCAAACAGATGCCTGGGAGGGGGCAGAGGTGGATCAGTCTGGGGGATGGGCTGTGGGGTTTTGCCTTAGAATCCCTCTGATTTCAGCCCTAGGAATTCCAGCATGCGGAGCAGGGAAGAGGGGACCTGGGATGGTGGCGGGAGCCTGTTCCCTGTTTTCTGACAGGTATCCTTCATTCCATCAACCAGAACCCAGCAGGAAAAGTAGAATGGGAATAAAATAAACACTTCTGATCAATATCCTTTGGAGCTGCGATTTTCCATGGGGTTCATTTTCCATTAGGGCTGGAAGACACTCTAAGGGACACCTTCCATTATCCCAAATTGCTCCAAGCCCTGTCTAACCTGGCCTTGGACAATTCCAGGGATGGAGCAGCCACAGCTTCTCAGGGATTCCATCCCACTCCCTCCCCACCCTTACAGTGAAGAATTCCTTCCCAATAACCCATCCAAATTTCTCCTCTCTTTTTTTTCAAACCATTCCCCCTCTGTCCATGACCCCGCTGTGATTCCCACCGCCTCCAAATCCCACCGGGATGGGGCTCACTCGGAGCCAGCAGAGCCTGGGGAGCTGTTCTTTTCCTTTCAGTGGGGATTATTTGTCTTCCTTCTTTCTTTTGCCCCTGCCTAAACATGCCAATCCCTCGCAGAGCCGGGGATTAACGCCGGGCTGGCAGCGACGCCTCGGCACGGACCAGAGGGAGAGTGAGCAATGCCAGAGCTCCAGCAAATCCTCCCCTCCTGAGACTGGGGAACAGCAGAGCAGACAAAGCCTCAGTGGAAATAGGACAGGGGAAAATCCTGCACTTTCTCAGGGGAAGGGACCGCTGGGTGACCCCTCAGGGCTGGGGGTTCAGTGCTTGGAGGAAAAACTTCGTTTTCTCCTCTTTTTTTTTTTCTGCTTTCTAGGATGAAATGTGAGAGTTTTGCAGAAAAAGCCAACAGAACTCGAGGTTTCATCGGTAAAAACCCCGAAATGGTATTTTCATGGGATAAAACCCCTCTGGCTGGGATGCTCTGGTGTGGAGAGCTCCAGGGATTTGCACATTCCCAGTCTTGCTGTCCGTGGGCAAAGGGCGAAACCCTGCTCCTGCACGGCCAGGGAGGAGCTGCCTGACTCACCCTGAACTTTGTTTCCAGGGAAAAATCAACCCCTGCCTGGGCTGAACCATCCCATTCCCACAGCGAGGGCATCCCGGGATGTGTCCTGCTGGAACCACGGGAGCAAACCCAGCCTGGAACCTGCGGGAATGTTCTGGGGAGGCTGGAGACGATCCAAACCCTCGGAGGGCTGTGTGAGGAAAAATCCCTAACTCTGAATGTTCAAATATTGGGAAATGAGAGGAAACCAAGGAAAATCCATTTCCTTTTCCAGCTTTATGGCCTCACCAAGCACATCCTCATGCTCCAACCACTTGGATCCTTTGAACCATCCTAGAACCAATCCAAAACCCCACAGAGGTGGATAATAAACTATTGGGACATCATTCTCGGCCTCCTTCATCTTCCAGCTCCAGTTTACAACTATTAATATTTTAAAATAACCCTTAAATTGTGAAAAACTCCAGCAGGCACAGCCAAGGATTTAATCCCTAATTGGGAGCGGTGCTGGCTGGAGAAACCCAGAAATTTCGGCATTCTGCTTTGGGAAAACTCAAGCAGAGGGGATTTTTCCTTCTCCAAACCACCAGAATTCCCATTTAAAAGTGTTCAAGGATCTTCTGCGGTTGCACTGAGCGAGCAGCTTTCCCAGGATAACTCACCTCTGGCACCTGGAGAGCTGCAGCCACCAGGAATTGCCTTAGGAATTGAATCCGTAATTAATGTGTTTGTAACGGTCATAGACAATTGACAAAAAGCATTTAAATACACCTCAAGTCAGGTTTAGCACCAATTTAGCCACAGATGGAGGTGTTTAATTGGAATTTTAGGGATGGAATGGGATGCTGGGGGCCCTGCAGCTGAGCTGAGCTGAACCCCGAGAGCTCCAAGAACTGGAAACAAAAAATCCTGCCTGGAAAAGGCTCCCGAGCCCATCCCATCCACTTGAATCCTGTGGGATGGTCCAGCTCTTTCAAACCTCACCCAAAGGGGATGCTGAGACTTTCCCTGCCGGGCTGGAGCTGCTCTTTGCAAGGCCCCAGCAGAGGCTTTGCCAAGCCGGGCTCAGCTGTGCCAAGCCCAGCCTGGGGCACTGATCAGACAGCTCCTGGTAAAGCTCCCTCACCCAACCCATCCAAGCCATTCCTGGAGCAGCCAGGTGGGAATTCCAGCGGGCTGGGAGCTCCTGATCAGTAGCGGATGAACCTTTCCTACGCCTGGATAAATTCCTCTATTTTTTCCAGCCTTAACCTCTGGCTCAGCCATCACCACCTGGGACTTCCCCTGGAATTCAGTGTGGGAATGTGATACAAAAATCCAGTGGTTTCGCCCCAAACCCATCCCTTTTTCCATCGGGAGCACCACAGGGAAACCCCTGCGAGGATAAATCCCATTCTCAGCGGCAGAGGTTTCTCCCTGTGTGGAATTGAGGGCCCTGCATGGCGTTATCAGGGTGGGTTTATCCCCGTGGGAAGGCTGGAATTACTTCTGTCAGCTCGTTCCAACCTGTTCATTACCTGGGGGGGAATTCGGGGGGATATTTCTGCTGCCGCCGAGGAGAACGCTGGATTTATGGATCCAAGAGCAGTGTGTGAGCAACAGGAACTGGGAGCTGACGTTGCTTTTGTCAAGCAGGGTGGAATTATTTCTGCGAAACGTTTTTATTCTGGTTTTTGCCTTCAAGTGGAAGTGTTTGTTGTCTCTTTCCTGGTGTTTCCCCCCATCATTTTATCCCATTCTGATATTTCAATGTGTATTTGCAGCTCTGCTGTGATTTCCACCTCGAATGAGCTTTTTATTGGCCTCTTCCCCTCAAGTGTTGTTCAATCATCACCAGCTGGAGCCTTCGGAGCGCTTGGCCAGGAAAGAGATGAAATCCTTCGCTCCAAAGCCTTCCCAAAGAGAAGGAAAATCCCCGTTTCTCTGGGTTCTACCTGCCCTCAAGCTGCAGCAGAGAGACCTCCAGAGGAGTTTTGTTTTTAGAGAGGAGGAGGGTGAGGAAGGCAGGAGCATCCAGCCATGAGCAGGAGGGATTGGTGCCAAGATGCCGGTGCGGCCGAGGCTGGAGCGAAGAGCTTTGTTCTTCCCTCCTCTCCATCCCTGTGATCCCGACTCCTCTCCTCAAGGACAAACCCTTCAGCTGCCAGCAGGGACTGGCCTCATCTCCTCGTTAGACACCAGCTGCAGCTGGGAATGGCCAGGGAAAGGGACAAATGAAACCCAGAGAGGATTTTACGGCTGCGATTTAAGAGCGGGACGGGTTCTCCACAAGGTGCTGATATGGAGACATCTCCCCTTATCAGCATTCCACGGATGGATAAACCTCCCTGAGCAAACTGGGCTGGGAGCTCAAGGAAAGAACATTTTCTGGGATCGTTTCCTTGGAACTGCCTGCCTGGGAGCCTTTGTGCTCCGTCGGATCCCAGGAATCTGGGAGTTCGGAAGCTCAGCTGGCTGAGCCAGAGCAAACAAGAGCCGTGGAATTCCGGGGCCTGCTCGGAACTTGGGAGCAGCCACACATTTATCTCTGTTTACTGTGGAGCTGGGAGTGCCAGACACCCTTATTCCCAAGAAACCAAATCCAAACAGAGCTGGACACCCTAGAGAAGGCTTTGCCTCCACGGGGAGGTGACCAGGTCAAGATCTGTGTGCGGGGGGTCCTTCAAAAACATCTGGTTCCAGGAAAAGCTGGGATTTCTCCTGGGAAATTATCACTTCCTGCCTGATCATTATCTGTCTCTCCCTGCAGGAGGTGTCACCACCAGGATTTTCCCTCAGCCCGTGTCCGCAATGTCATGCTGGGGTGGTTATTCCAACCTGGAGTGTGAGGATGTGCAGGAATTCCAGCAGTGAGGAGAAGATGTTTGGTGGGAAGCAGCCCAAGGGATGCAGGGGAAGAGCTGGTGAGGTTCCTGGACCTTAGCTCCAATCCCAGAGTGTTTTCCCATTGGGAAAGGGATTTTGGGGAGCCATTCACATCTCCAAGGCAGAACACCCGGGGCGGTGCCTTTCCTCTTGTTCACCCTCCCATTCCAGTGCTGCATCCTGCAGGAATTTAAAGTCTTCTTTGACATTTTCNATTCCATGGATGTTACAACTCTCCTGTCTGTGTGGGCTACAGGGTGGTATTTAATGCAATTAAACCCAAATTGACTTAAAAATGGGTGTAAATCACTTTACAGGAATAAAGGCAAGGTGGGAATCAAGCTGGATACATGGAAATAGTGGCATTCTCAAGACAATATTATTCTTGTTATTATTATTATTATCATCATCATCATCATCATCATCATCATCATCATCATCATCATCATCATCATCTCCTGGCAATCCCGGAGGTGTTTGGGGCTGAGGAATTGTGGCTATTTCCTGCTGGGATTAAACAGTGTCGATCCCAAAGAATTGTCCAGGGAATGAACTCCAAGTCAAGCAGGACAATTTGAACACGGGATCATTTCACTGGGACAATTTGAATGCGGAATTAGTTCATTATCACCCAAATTTATTACAAAACCAGGGAAGCTGAGCGGGTTTGTCCTGCTTGGGGCTGCGTAAATTGTCTTTTTTATCCATCTTGGCACAGCTCGGATGGGTTATTCCAGGGAAAAATGCGGCTTTGGCTCAGGCTGTGACACCCCTTCTCCTCACACTCCCGTTTCCAGCCCGCCAGGAGCAGGCAGCGATTTTTCTACGGAAGTTCAGCTCTGTTCCCACATCCTTCCCAACTCCTCCTGCCCTAATTAGTGAAGGATTGATTGGCTGTGATGTCCTGGCCTGTCCCGGGAGCCGTGGCTGGACATGGAGCGACTGCCACCATGGGAGGTCCCGCCACGGGGTGGCCTCTTCCATGAGGACCCCCCACGCTTCTCCTGCAGTCTGGGAATATTTGGGGAGGTCTGGGAGCCGGAGGGAAGCTCGGCCAGAGCAGTCCTGGGCTCCTTTATCCTTTAGCCGTGGGATAAAAAGTGGGAAAATCTTTCTGGAAGGAAGGTTCTCGCTGGGGTTTGTGGGTCAGAGGAGCCTCGTTTTCCCAGAAAAACACGGAATTAGCCAGTGGGATTTTCCAGAGGTGGAAGGGATGAAGATCATGGTTCTCTCGCTCAGGTGGAGAGTTGGAAACTTTGCCTGGTAAATTGAGCCTAAATTTGGGCTAAAAACCTCTCTTTTAGAGCAAAAACCAAGCCAAAATCATGAGAGAATTGACCCAGGGTCTCATGATGGAAGACAAGTGCCACCAGAACGTGCCCAGATCCCAAATCCAGCCATCAGAATTCCTTATTCCTGCTCCCAGCCCTCCTCAGGAGCAATTCCCACGCGTAGCATCCCTCCCAAACCCCACAGAGCCCTCACCCAGCAAAGGATTTCCTCGGGAACGGGCAGCCAGGAAATCAAATCCCTAAAAACCCAAGGCTTTAGGATGTTGTGGAAGGGAACTGCTGACCTTCCCCAGGACCCCAGGCTCAAACCAGGATCCAGGGAAGTTTAAACACAAAGCTCTGGCTCGGGGATGGATCACTTTTAATCCACTGGGGTCGCTGGGAGACAAACAAGCACCCTGGAAATGGAAAAGTGGGATTAAATCCCTGTTTGGCAGGGCCAGAGGAGTTTATCAGCCCTTCCCAGCTGAGCCAGGCTTAGATTAAAACTGATCTGAGGGAGCTGGGCCTCGCTGCAGCCCGGAGCCCCTTCCAGGCTAATTACAAAGAGCTTTTCCAACCCGGAGCAGCTGCACAGAGCTTTATCCAAAGGAGGGGCCTGGCCACCTCCAGAACGGGAATAATCATTAAGGAAGGAAACCTAAAAAGGAAATTGCACATCCTGGCGCAGCCTGCGTTTCCCTAATCCCACCTTTCACACGCTGTGGGGACACTTTTCCTTGGCACCTCGGAGCTTTTCCAGCCTCTCTGGGCATGGCAGCCCTGCCCTGCTCCTTCCAGAGATCCAGGAGGAAAAGCTGCCCTTTCCAGTGTTGTTTGCTTTTATTTTCACGTGAGGCGTTCCCAATGAAAATCAGGAATTGGGGCTCGAGTGCTTTTTGGGCTCAGTTTTTACAAGCAGAGCACCCCCAGCTCTCTGTACTCCCTGGATTCAGAGCTGCTGGGCTGTCCAAAAGGACACCAGAAACTGAAGGCTCAAATTAAGGATGAATTCGGATCATCCTCTCAATTCCCAAAGATTTTACCAGCCCAAGACAATCAACGAAGAGAAAGATTTCAAAACACAGTGAGAATGAAACTGCAGGAGAAGAGGAACCTGCACTCCTTTTTTCCTATATTTTGGGAGTTTTTGGAGTCCACTGACTCCACTCCCTGTTTTTCCAAAGGATTGTAGGTTGGGATCTGCTGGTTTATAAACCTGGGCTCTGCTGCACCCAGTCCATGGATTACGGGACCCTATTAAAGTCTGAGCACCCCAATTCTTTAGGGTTAAGGGACTCTATTATTGTTCTTGGGGCTGTGGCCCTGCCCTGCTCCTTCCAGCATTCCAGAAGGAAAAGCTGCCCTTTCCGATGTTTACTTTTATTTCCATATGAGGCATTCCCAATAAAAATCAGGAATTGGGAATCAAGCACTTTTTTTGCTCGATTTTTAAGAGATCCTTCACCTTTGTTTGCCCCACAGCCTGAGAGGATCTGGTTGGGAGCATGGCTGGCACAGCCCAGGGACTGCTGATTTCCAGGGTCCAGCCCTTACACAGAAGAGAGGGGGGGAAAACCCTGTGGAATGTTCTAAAATATCCTTAATCTCTCATGGAAAAATATCTCCCCAACCTGGCTCCTCCAGCACAGGTCACAGGTTTTGATTGAATCAGGGCTCTGATTTTGCCAGGAATATTCTACCCTGGGGAAAAAAGGGCTTTTTCAACCCTCCCCCTGGAGCATCAGAATAATGCTGGAGTTTTCCAAGGAGAACATTCCCCACCCCGGATGTCCCTGAAGCATCAAATCCACGCTGGAAGAGCTTTGGGGTGTGCCACAGGACCCTAAAGCAGGGCCAGGACCAGGTAAAGGCCGCGGCCTTGTTGCTCTTCGCTCCCCTTCTCCCCCCGGCGCTTAAAACCAACAAATAATGAGCCATAAAATCTCTAAAATCCGGGTTGTAGGACCAAAAACCAGCCAGGCCTGGAATCTGCTGCCCCATCTCCAAGAGGAAACTTGCTTGGCTTTGCAAAAGAGAGGGAAGAGGCTTGAAATTGGAATATTTGGGCGGCCTTGTTCCCCTCTCCTCTGCCGAAAGCGGCCCAGGCCTGAGGGGATTTTCTTGGCAGGCTCCGGATTGCTCCAGGCAGGATTTATTGGCTCGGAATGAAGCGATGCCGGGATATTGGAGCCTGCATGGTGTCTCCAGCCCCGGCTGCAAACAGGGATTGGATTCTCCATGTTTATCTGGGATGATTTAGAAAGCGGCTCCTCGCTGGGAGCTGCAGGAAGGGAAACGTTTGGGGTTTCGGTCTGGGATCTTCCTTTGCTTTTTTGTGAGGGAAAAAAGTGTCCCAGAGTTGGATCCGGTTGGGAAGGATGGGATCTGAGTCCCTCCCCAGGGACACAGGTGGGGGAGTCCCCAGTTTGGGCGTACTGCTGGGGTTAATGAGGAGTTTTCTGGGAAAAATCCTTCCCTGTGAGGGTGGGGAGGGCCTGAGATGGAATTCCTGGAGAAGCTGTGGCTGCCCCTGGATCCCTGGAAGTGTCCAAGGCCAGGCTGGACGGGGCTTGGAGCAGCCTGGGATAGTGGAAGGTGCCCCTGCCCATAGTTGGATTGGGATCATCCTTAACGTCCTTCCCAACCCAAACCATTTGGGATTCTGGGATTCTGGGATGTTTCCTAATGAGCTCACTTCTGGTGCACCCAGCACATCCAGGTGGGCAGGAGGATGGGAATGTGCACAAGGATTGTGGATGTGCTTGGCAAAATGGGAATGTCCTACTTTTTCTCCCAGGAATGAGAAATGGGATGTCCCGCTGCCAGTTTGGGCACCTTGATAGGATTAATAAGGAGTTTTTAGGAAGAAATCCTTCCCTGTGAGGGTGGTGAGGGACTGGGATGGAATTCCTGGAGAAGCTGTGGCTGCCCCTGGATCCCTGGGAGTGTCCATGCCAGGTCAGGTGTGGCTTTGGGGTCTCAGCCCTGGCAGCTGCTCCACAACACTCTCGGGCACATGGATTGATTTTTTGGGATGTCCTGTGCAGGGCCAGGAGTGGGACTGGATGATCCTTGTGGTGGATCCCTTCCAACTTCAAGTATTCTGTCATCCCAGTGTGGATTTGGGGTCTCTGCACACCTGGGTGGCTTTGGCAAACAATGGAATATGGCCCAAAAGCTGGAAAACCCGACAGGAAAGGAAATGACAGCATTCCCACCAGGCAGGGTTAAAATAACTCCTGACACAAAACATCCTGGAGGGGCTGCACATGGAAGAGCATTGTCCTTAGGGGGAATTGTTCCCACCTGGAAGAACACTGTCCTTAGGGGAACTCGTTCCCACGCTGGGTGAATGGAGCTGGTGCCTGGAATGGGATCACCTGGGCCAGGGGGGCAATAAATCCCTGAGGGACCGGCAAGAGCTGGAGGTGAATTAGGAACACACAGCCCATAATATTCCCTTGGAGCTGGCAGGAATTGTTGTTTATTTTCCCTGAGCGCAGGCTGGGGGGAATGTTTATTGTTGTTTTATCACTGGCACACAAATCCTGGTCCCTGATGCTCCCAAGGCTCTTCCCATTCCCATTCCCATTCCCGTTCCCATTCCTATTCCTATTCCTATTCCCATTCCCGTTCCCATTCCCATTCCTGTTCCTATTCCTGCCCCGTTCCCACTCACCTTCCACTGGTTTACACCTGGAAAAGCAGGTGGCAGAGGTTAATTAGGGAATTAATCAAGAAATGGGTTATTAATGGTGACAAGCTGTTGAGGAATGGGGATGGAGGCACTTCCAGCAATCCCAGGGCTTTGTGTCCAGCTGGGAGTTCAGGGGAGAGCTGGAGAGGTTTGTAGCTGGAAAAGTGATGGGAATTTTCCCCCAGTGCCAAACTCAGTTTTGCAAGGGGAGGTTTAGGTTGGATATCTGGGAAAATTCCTCCCAGTGAATCCCTCTATTCCAAGCAGCAGGTCCAGAGGAGGCCACGGAGCTGCTCCAGGGGCTGGAGGCCCTCTGGAGCCGGGCTGGGAGGGCTGGGGGTGCTCACCTGGAGAAAGGAAGGCTCCAGGGAGAGCTCAGAGCCCCTTGCAGGGCCTAAAGGGGCTCCAGGAGAGCTGGAGAGGGACTGGGGACAAGGCCTTGAGGGACAGGACACAGGGAATGGCTTCCCACTGCCAGAGGGCAGGGATGGATGGGGTACTGGGAAGGAATTCCTGTCTGGGAGGGTGGGGAGGGGCTGGGCTGGAATTCCCAGAGAAGCTGTGGCTGCCCCTGGATCCCTGGAAGTGTCCAAGGCCAGACTGGAGCACCCTGGGACAGTGGGAGGTGTCCCTGCCCATGGCAGGGGAAGATTGGGATGAGCTCTAAGGTCCTTTCCAACCCAACCCTTTCCATGATTCCATGTTCTCCTGGAGCACATCACAGTGTCCTCCAAGGCTCTCTCCTGCTCAGGCATTCCCACTCTCTGGACAGGGACACCACCAGTGCTTCTTCCAGGCAGTCCCTGCTGCTCTCCCTCCCTTCCTTGGGATATATTCCCACCCGGAGAGGGCCTTTCCCATCCTTCCGTGTCCATGAGCTCGTGCCCGGGATATCAGCGCTGGGAATTAATCTAAAGCAGTCTTCAAGCCCAGACTGGAGTCAGCTGGAACGATTCATTAGCTGAGTTCCTTAATCCTGATCCAAGTCCCTAATGATCCCGTGTTCCACTGGAATCCCAGGAATGTCCTTCTTGCTGCTCAGCCCCAAATTCCTCTAAAACAGGTTATAAATCCCTGTGCCAGCCCCCAGAGCCCACCTGGCTCCGCTGGAATCCCAGGAATGTCCCTCTGGCTGCTCAGGCCCGACTGCAGCACGAGTGAAGTCCAGGAAGAGATGTAGGAGCCACATCCATGGGATCTGTGCTGGTGGGAATCTATGCTTCCCAAATTCCCATAAAACAGGTTATAAATCCCTGTTCCAAGATTCAGAGCCCACCTGGCTGGGTTTTTCCAAGGTTTTGGCCAGTCCTAGGACGGCAGGGTGATGAGGATGCTGCTCCTCCACCAGTGTGGTCACTTTATTTAAGGTGACCTCCAACTCCATAGAACAGAAAAATCCATGGAAAACCTCCTTTTCCCGGGATTTCTGGTTTATAGCTCCTGGTTTATGGAGCTGTATTTTAAGTTCACTTTTCCTCTCCTTTTATTTGCCCAGCTATTGTGCTGTTTTACTGTGGGATTATTTTCCATGTGAATTCAATTCTGCCGGAGGCTTTTCCTCATCCAGGTATTTCTGTGGCTCTGCCCCGAGGGAAAACTCCCTGTAAAAACAAGAATTGATTTATTCAACAATATTTACCGGATTTGCTGCACTGCAAATGTGGGGCTTAAAGATCCTGGAGCTACCCAATGCTCCTGGTGGGGGAAAATCCTGGAATTTCTGCCTGGCATCCCAAAGTGAGGTGAACTGGGAAGTGCAGGACCTGCTGGGAATGGGATGCTTAAATAGGACAAGGGGGAAAATACGGCAGGAACCCAGAGGGCAGGGATGGATGGGGTACTGGGAAGGAATTCCTGGCTGGGAGGGTGGGGAGGGGCTGGGATGGAATTCCCAGAGAAGCTGTGGCTGCCCCTGGATCCCTGTAAGTGTCCAAGGCCAGGCTGGAGCACCCTGGGATAGAGGAAGGTGCCCACAGCAGGGTGGGGGATGGGATTTAAGGTCCAGAGGCCGTCTGGGAACTTCATCCTCACAGAATCTGCATCCCTATCCCAGGAAACTCCTGGGAACCTGCTTAGCATTTCCCAGGCTGAACCTCAGCTGCGCTTTACTGAGCTCTGTCCTTACTGAGCCACGCTTAAGCCCCGACTTGGCCTAAGTGGGGATGAAACCCCAACATTTGCAGTGCATTAACGAAGTCACTGAGTCCTAGGCCAGGCCTAGCTGGATTTTAATACTCAGGTGGGGCACAGAGTCTCCCTAAACTGAGGTTAAGGGAGACAGAATGAGATTTTTTCCTATTTTTTTCACCGGAGTTTTCTTAGCTGGGAAGCTGAGCTGCCAACAGCCCCCAGCCCTCTGGAGTGGGTAAAACCTCTCTCAAAAGTGCAGTGACTCCACTTTTATTTATGGCTAAAACCCATCTCCACGGGCTCTTGGCGTCTCTATCCCACACCCACAAATCCAAATTAAAGCTGGAAGTGTTGCCCAGCTCCTCCTGCCTCCCTCAGCACTTGGATAAATTCCTGCAGGTGGCTGAAATCCTGGTTTTTCTTCCTATGTTTTTGGGGTTTTTAAAAGTTTATTTACTGTTGCACTTCTCTGAGTTTAATGGGATGATGCTGAGCCTTGGGAAATCCAGCCCAGGAATGTGCCTTTTCTCCAGGGAATCTCTGCTCCCACCTGTACCTGCCACAGCTTTTTCCCCAAAAAACTCCTTCCCACAAGCGGCTCAGCTGTTGGAAACCTGATGAAATTCCCAAATCTTTCCCATATGTTGGTTTCACCACTCTCATTTTATCCTGACCATGGATTTATTAACTCTCCCGCTTAATTACTCCTCAGTGAGGGTGGGTTTCCGAGCTCTCCAGAGGCAGGGAAAGCATCGGGAATGGCCAGCGGTTCTTCCCAGCTGTGCTCCCTGCCTGGTTCCAGATGTGCAAATAAAAGTAACACTGATGGCAAGGTGCTGTCCTAGCAGAGAGGAAATGAAATGAAATAAAATAAAATTAAAATAAAACAAAGTAAAATAAAATAAAAATCAAATAAAGTAAAATAAAATAATATAAAATAGTATAAAATAAAATTTTAAAAAATAAAATGAGAAGCACATTCTGTTTCCCAAACCTCCCCCAGGCCCTTCCATCAGCCAACACCAAAATCAATATTGGCATTTTAAACCCGGCTTAATTTGAAAGATTCCAGGCTGGATAAATGATGGAAAAAATTGTGGTGCCCTTTGAACTTCATTTATTTTAATGAGATGCTTACAAGTGCTCCTCGCATCTCATGAGGAAAACCAAGTGTTGGGATAGTGATCCATGCACACGGAGAGAATTGCTCAGATTTAACACCCTCATGGTGCTGAAAGTCCCTCTGGAAGGGTGGGAAGAGGAGAAAACCATCAGGAATTTGTGGAGCAGGTGAAATCCGTGCTGCACCAGGCCCAGCTCCCAAATCCCGCTCCTGCAGCCAGGAACTGGAAGCAGGAACATAAAACCTGGCAGGGAAGCACATGAAAAACAACAGGGAAATGTCAGGAACAAAATCCAGAGGAGGGAAGGCAGGGGGGTGGAATGGGGCAGGAATCAGCCCCAAAGGGGGTACAGGGATCGTGGAGAACAGGGATCATGGCGAACAAGGATCATGGAGCACAGGGGTCATGGAACACAGGGATCGTGGAGAAAAAGGGTCATGGAGAACAGGGATCATGGAGCACAGGGATCACAGAACACATGGATCATCGAACATGGATCATGGAGAACAGGGATCGTGGAGCACAGAGATCGTGGAACACGGATCGTGGAGCACAGGGATCATGGAACACAGGGATCATGGAGCACAGGGATCACAGAACACAGGGACATGAGATTCTGCCACCCGGAGAACCTCAAAATAGGACCTGGAGCAGATTTAGGGACCCCCAACAAACCCTTCAGGCTGTCACCCTCCTAAATCCCATTTTTTCCCACCTCATCTGTCTGGAAACCCCAGAGTTGGGATGATTCGGGAATTCTATCCCATGATTATTTCCAGTTCTCCCTGCAAATAATATCCTGCACAGATTTGCATCCCTGTGTCTTCTGGAAGCTCCTGGTGGGGAATTTGAAGCCTGAGGAAGAGGAATCCCCGTCCTTCCCAGGCTGGCAGCTGGGGCAGCACTGCTGGAGGAGGCTGCAGTGCTTTAAACTGGGATATTCCTCCGGGAGAAACGATGGAATTGCCTTGCATCCAAGGGGAAAAGGAAGCCCGGCGGCTCCAGGCGTGGCAGCCACAACACCCCCGTGCGTGGTCCCGCCGTTGCCATGGATATCTCCCCAAAATCATCAGCAAACAAGGCAATTAGGCCACCACAATGCCTCTAATTGCCTGGAATTTTTCCAGCACCCTCTCCCCACTTTTCCAGAGGGGATCTCCCCCGGCAGCAGCCGTTTTCCCGCATCCTGCCCCTTCCCAGCTTTTGACAGCTCCCTCCCCACGAGGAGCCCCCGGGATAAATCGCGGAGCTGCAGGTGACAGATGCTGCAATCAACCTGCTCCTAATTAGCCGGGAGCAGGGCGTGCTCATTCAGAAAACGTGGATGTTCCCAGCAGGAAAAACGCGCTGCCTTTAATCCCGGTATTAAATTTTGGGCTCCGAGCCAGGCTTTAATAGCCACAGACTGGGATGACACCCGAGGTCGGAGTGGAATCATTCCCGGCACACCTGAGGACGCCCAGGTGGCTCCACACGGACAAGGATGCGGTTCTGGAAGCGGCAGGAGCAAAGCAGGACAACACCAACATCCCGCTCCTCCATGGCCTCTGGAACGCCCAAAATCAGGGATGGAGGCAGCACATTCCCACTGTCCAAGGATTTATGCCCAACCTGCTCCCGAGCTCAGCAAGGGTTAACCCGGCCTGAGTACCTCAAAGCACCAGGAAAAGGATTGGAAGTGGAGGCAGGATGGGAAAAGAGTTGGAATTAAGAGCTGGAATTTCCACTCTCTCCCATCGTGCCGGCGAGAAAAGAACCTCTTTTCCTAAAGCCTGGTTTTACTGGGATTTTAATGAGCATTTCAGGCCCATTCTCTCCCTGCCTTTGAGGCTGAACGGTTGTCAGGGCATCAAATATTCCAGGCAGCTCGTTTGAACCGAATTTCGGGATTTTTGACGTATTTTTCCAAAGGAGACTTTCATGATCAGAGTTGAGCATCCCTTTCAAAGCGCTGGGACTTCGGTGACTCCTGGCTGCTTTTCCTGCTGGCACAATTCCTCCGGATTTTAGGCTGGAACATCAAAAAACGCTCGTGGCACCGCAGAAAATGCGGTTTATTATTAGAGAGGGCACCAGCTCAGGGGGTAAATGTATTAAAAATCAAATTATCCCGGAATGTTTAAACATTCCAATCCCAACTCCAGCACAAAACCTCTGTGAAATTTCCTTTCTTCCCGCGTCTCCCTCCTGGATAAGGTGGGGGCAACCAGGGAAGAGTGACCTTGGGGAATATTGAGGTTTTTTGGAGGGAATTTTGCTGCACTGCGTTTGTGTTTGGGAATGTTTTTGAGGATTTTTTCCCCACCGTGGGATTTGGGAAGCACTGCCTGCCTAACTCGGATTCCCTGCTTTTTCCTTGCAGCTCCAAAGCTGGAGCACATGGACAAGGAGCATCCCAAATCCATCTGGTGCCATTCTGCTATGAAAAAAATTAAATAAAATTTAATATTTGAGGCTTATTTATGGGTGAAAAGCAAGGTTTTGAGGGAAGGGCTCACCTGGGAATTCCCTCAGGAAATGGGGAGCAGGGATGGAGCCAGGGATGCGCCGAGGGGAGCAGGAAAAGCAGGAGCAGTGCTGAGCTGTGGGATAATTCCTGGGTGCCCAGGGAAAACGGGGCTGGTGCCCTTTGGCACAGCTGGGAATCCTTGGCCAGGAAGGAGGAGGAATTTGGGACAGGAGACAGGATGGGCTCCAAATCCCTGTGGCAAATCCCACCCGGAAGCTTCGCTTGGGGCCTTCCAAGCCTGAATCCAGAGAATAACAAAAGGAATTACTGGGAAAAGAAATCAGCTCCCTGAACGAATCCAGGGGACACCTTCCACTACCCCAGCTTGCTCCAAGCCTGGCCTTGGGCACTTCCCAGGAGCTCAGGATTTTTGGGATAAAGCCACAGCAGGTGCTCGCCTGCCCCCTCAGCTTGTGTGCAATTAGAGGGAATGGGAAAAGGATCCTCTCTCCCCAAATGTAAACCCATTCCCAATTAGAGGTATCCGTGTATCCTGGAAACACGGAATTCCCAGTGCCCTTTCCTGATGTTTGTTGATTAATGATTATGATGGGGAAACACGAGCTCCCCTTCTGTAAATCTTTTGACAGCAGCTGTCCGTCAGAAATAATGATCCTTTTAGAGCTCATGAATAAATAACAATGCAAATCCACTCGACACAGAATCCATCCCGGTCCCCATCCCAGCCTCTGGAATGAGATGCACTTATTTAAAATAATGACTCTACAACGCTTCCGTAATGAGCTATTCCTTGTGCAATCCTCCCGACTTTTCCTTTTTTCCCCCTGGCCTCGGGATTCTTCCTTGTTCAAATTAAAACGCTCCGTTCCCTTAGATCCTTCCATCCCAAACACCTCTGACACCTTTTTCCAGCGGGTTAAGGAGACGAAGGGTGAATTTTCCATGGATGCACAGCACGATGGGCATGAATATTGAGCATTATCAATGTTCTCCTCAGGTTTCCGGGGATGAGTTTGCTTGGAGACACCAGGAAAGAGGGATAAGGTCCCCCTGACCCTCTTTTTCTCCGGGATGAGCCTCTCCAGCTCCCTCCAGCCCATTTGGTGAGCAGGAAAAGGGATCCAAGGAACCGAGGGAGAGGCAGAGGGAAGCGACTTTAACAAATGTACTCTCAATTTGTATTTTCCTCATATTTCCCGCTGAGGGTAGAAAACAGGAGCAGGCTCCTCCCACAGCTCTGATATTGAAGGAAATATCCTCGGCTCCCTCTTTCAGCGGAGCAATTTGGGATAATTGGAAGAATCTTTCCGGAGATGGCCGTAAACCACCACAATTCTTCTCCCGGCTTCCGAGCGAGCAGCGAGTGCTCCTAATGCCAGCCTGGAAAGTCACATCCCCAGCAGCCTCTGGAAAACAGCTCGGGAGAACAATTTGTGTCCATGATTTCTTGCCATTTCTCTTTCCCACCCCAATTCCTGATTCACCACCCGGAATTCAGCGCAGAGGAATTGCAGGGAGGCTGTAGCCAAGGAATTTGCTGTATTTTGAGATGAGGGCTGCTGGTGGAGTTAGAATCAGGTTTTTTCCTGGTTTTTATTTGATATTTGCAGAGATACGGATGGCTGGGTGATAAGGGGCTGTCAGCTCTCCCCCCTCCCTGCATGTCCCCAGCTGCAATCCCAGTTTCCACCTCCAAATATCAGAACGATTATCCATTATCCATTTAAATATGCAAAAAGATGGAAGGAGATGTGGAATTGTTTGAAGGCTCAGGACTGGAGAGATTTCCCATTTAAAAAGGACCAAAAAAAGAGAGGAAAAACCACCAGAGCCACTTTGTGACCAGGCTGGGGCTGCTTTTTCCCATCTCTGCTTGTTCTGGAGCTGTTCCCTACGCAGGGATGAGTCCAAGCTTTGCTCCCAAGTCCCTCTTCACAAATTAACAACCCTGCTTCCCTCTCCTGTGAGCACATGGAATCCTCGGAGGAGGAAATCCAAGGCAGGTCCCCAGCAAGAGCTGGATTTGTGGGAGCCCCCGGGACTGCCTGAATCCCCCTCGTGCCCCACGGTGCCGATTCCCGGATGGATGCATCCAGAGGGGGAATCCAGCCCCTCCGAGAGCTGGGGAGGGCCCTGGGGAGAGGTCTGGGAGTTGTCTTGGGGGAGGAGGAAGGAGAACCCCTCATCTCTGGGAGGTCCCTTCTCCTTCTCCTCCTCCTCCTCCTCCTTCTCCTTCTCCTTCTCCTTCTCCTTCTCATTTTCTCCTTCTCCTCCTTTTCTCCTTTTCCATCTCCTCATTTCCTCCTTCTCCTTTTCTCCTTCTCCTTCTCCTCCTCCTCCTTCTCCTTCCCCTTCTCCTTCCCTCTCTGGAGCATCCTTTACAAACCTGCCTCCAAATCCATGACATTTTGCAGCCCCAATCCTCCAGTTACCAGCCAAAACCCACAGGCAATAAAAGACCCTCTGTAAACAGAAACAAAGGAGCCAAAAATGCCATCAACCTCAGAGAGATGGAAATCCAGGATCCAGGGAAGGAAAAAAAAATCAGAACACCACCAGCAGAGTTTCTTCCTTATTTTAATCAAGGCTTTATCCAAGCCACGTTTCCTTCCTGAGGTCTTTTCACTGATGGTGCTCCCATGCGTCCCAAAATTCCGGATCATGGGCTTCTCCTGATCCCACATTCTCCTGCTCCAGGCATCTCCTGCCTGCTCCCAGCTCTGCACAGCATCCCGAAGGAGGTGAGGAAGTAGGAACTCATCCAGCTGAGGTCGGTCAGACCAACATCCAAATTTTCAGACTGTTCCTTGGATTTGGGTTGTTCTTTGCTGCTTGGATTTCTTTGAGCCGGTTTTTGGTGGTATTTGGGATCATCCTTGCAGCCAAGGGAGTGACTCCGAGCTTGAATTCCCACAGAAATCAGTGCTGGATGCTGGAAGCAAAACTGAACAGGTCTGGTGGGAAAACAGGAGGTGCTGGCAGCAATTTTCCAGCTGGGATGATCCCAAGAACTGGTACTGAGGTGGACCTGGAGTGGGAGTGGGGAGCGAGCAGGATTCTCCCAAGAGAAGGGTTTACAGGAAAGCTGGCCCATTCCCATTCCCATTCCCATTCCCATTCCCATTCCCATTCCCATTCCCATTCCCATTCCATCAGAACTTTTCCCTGCACATTCTCATTCCATTGGAACATTAGCTCAGAGGGAAATGAGGAGCTGGATGTTTTCCTCCAGCAACGTCCAGAGGGGTGGGAAAACAGGAGGTGCTGGCAGCAATTTTCCAGCTGGGATGATCCCAAGAACTGGTACCAAGGCAGATCTGGAATCAGGGATTTGGGAAGTGAAGAGGATTCTCCCAAGAGAAGGGTTTACAGGAGAGCTGTCCCACTGCACATTCCAATTCCAGAGGGAAACAAGGAGCTGGATGTTTTCCTCCAGCAGCATCCAGAGGGGCAGGAAGGAGCCGGAGTGTCCCGGTACCGCACCACGAACCTTCCCTTTCCCTGCCGGAGCAGAGCCGGAGCCCCACGCCCGGCACTTCCCAAGAGCTTCCCACCCTTCCCAGCCACCCCAAGGATGCCAAAGCAAATCCTCCAAGCTGCCTTTTCCAAGAGCATTCCTCTCCTTATTGCTTGCACATGGGTCCTGCTGAAGAGCTTCCTCCCGGCCTCGGGAACAACGCTTTTCCAGCAAATCCCAAAATTCCTGCTTTTATAACCACAATATAAAGTCCTCTGTCAATGCTGGGAATCCTGGGTCTGGCAGGGATCACCCACTTCAGCTGCCTCGCAGCAGGCCAAGGGAAATAAATCACTTTTTATGGCAAAGGGAATTTCCCTAAAAGCCAGAACCCAGGAAGTGACAATGGGGAATTTTTTTAGAAGAGCAAACTTTTAATCCCACTCCCCGCAATAGAACAGGGAATTACAAAGGGCCCTTCTGATCCATAGGGATGCACAAATGGGAACTGACATTAATCTCCTCTTGCCCCGAGAGCTATTATGGGATGCTTTACAAGCAGGGAAAAATTTCAGCTAAAAAAGGATTTCCCGAGGAGGAAAAGGAATAAAAATCCACCAAACTTAGGCTGGAAGAGCATGAAGCTGGGTTTTAAGGATCAAAGGGAATTCACAAGACACAACTCCAGCATTTTGGGGTCCACGATTCAGGACAAGGACCCTGGGTGGCTGTGGGGTGGTGAGGAGTGAGGCAGCAAAGGGCTCTGCAGGGGTCTGGAGCAATTCCCTCTCCATGACCCATTCCTTCAAGGAATAAACAGGTCTGTGTGCTCTCCTTGGATTAATCACCCTTTCCCCACCCAGAGAAATGAGCCTTGTGCCAGGAAATCCCTGCAGAGAGGGTTGGAGCATCCCCTGCCATGCAGGAGGAGGGGTCACCCGGCAGCAGGGCAGAGATCCCAGAGAATCCAGAGCTCCCCCACCCTGTGGTCCCTCACAATCCCTGGGATGCAGCTCCCAGCTGGGAGAGCTCCTCTCCGTGCTCCCCATCCAACCCAGCCCTTGGTTTCGTGCCTCTCCCGGGTGTCTTGGCCTGAAGGATTTGTTGGGGCTTCCACAAAGTTTTGATTTCCTCGGATGTGGGCACCAATGGGAATGGGAAAAGTGACCCCAATGATGGAATGTGAGAAGAACCCCTGGAACAAATCACCTTTGTAGGCATGGGGAATGCTCACCTTGCAAAGATGCAGGATGAATCCCAGCCACTGCTACGGAGAAATCCTGGGAATTTAACTTCTCACAGATCATCCCGGGCTTGCAAATCACCCCATGGAGACCGCGGTGATTCCCAGATGAATTCCATGGGCCCAGGACTCAGCTCAGCTGCTGAGGTTTGCTCCGGATGCTCCAGGCTCACCCCCACTTCCAGAGATTCCTTGGAATGGGAGGCAGCCAGCACCAGCTGCCCTGGACACCACAGGTAGCTCTGGGCATGGCCTTCCTTAGGCTTCCCAAAAGTTTTCCAGGGTGCAGAGAAATTGGAGCAGGGACACAGTTCTAGGGCTTTATCCGTTTGCTCCAGGATTGTTTGGGAGGGAAATCATTATGGAGCGGGGTACCAGGAGCAAAGCCCTCCACGAGGATAATATGGATAAAAGGACTGGGATCATTTATGGATGGAGGGAAAGGAAGGCATTTAAAGCTCAGATCCTGCTCCCAGAAAATCCACTGTCAGCTTTGGTGGTCACAGGATGTGTCTCCAGTGGATCCTGCTCAGGTCACGGAGCTGGAGGCAGGGATCTGTCCTGCCAGGAATGCTGAGGTCTATCGCTACATTTCTGAACCGATCCTTACAAAAATGACAGAAAAGTGCTGAAGGTTGGCTGTTTATCCATGGAAATACTCCCGGAATCTGGCTGATCCAAGAGCTGGAGAGGGGGCACAGCTGGAGCCGGGGCGTGGAGCAGTGAAGTGTCCGAAAATCCCAACTCCAGGTTTTATAGGGATAAAGGAAGGAGCTGGAGCTTTGGGAGAGCAGGAGGAGTATTTTCCCAAAGCCCAAGGACAAATTATCCCGTGTGCACTGATGGGACCTCCATCAGCATCATTCCAAGGGTCTGAAGGATTCCCAGGAACACTTCGATCCAACTTAATCAAACATCTGCCTGCTGGATGATCTTTAAGGTCCAACCCAAACCATTCCATGATTTCTTTCCCAAGGAGCGGGAAGGTGACAGCAGGGAAGAGCTCTGGCACTTGGGCAGCTCAACCAGCCTGTCAGCTCCTTGTTAATATTCCCTAAAATCACCCAGATCCAAGGAATGCGCTGATGTTTTAATCATGATGAACATCCGAGATAAATGAACGGGGGAAGGAAAAAAACCCCATCATCATTTCAGGCTCCGTCAGGGACAACAGATAAACCTCAGGATTTGCCAAGTGGAAAATAACAATCTTGATAAGGGGAAAAATAAATTAAAATTAATTTTTGACAGCACAAAGTGAATTTGGCAGCAGAAAAAGCCACGCAGAGCTTAAAGGAATTCCAGAGCAAGGACTTTGGTTAATAAATTACTTCCAGTGGGGTTATCCAGCTCTTTTCCCGCAGGCTGTTTGTTGTTTTGTCTAAAAGCATGGATTTGGGAGTCATGGAATCAGGACATTGTCTCCCGCGTAAGCAGGGACGCTTCCCGAAAGTGCCAAATCCCATAGGCTGATGCTGGGACTGGGAAAACGAGGGGGGCCCAGCAGCTTCTCCCTCTGATTTACGAGCAGCCATTTCCCAGGCTTCCCTAATTCCAGATGCACTTGGAGTAGGGGTGTTCCAGGGGGTTTTTATTATAATTAAACTCTCTGCTCGTGGCCAAGGGCTCTGGGAGAATTATTCCCAATAAAACAGGAAGAAATCTGCCCGGCTTGTGGTGAAAAACCATCTCCACGCTGAGGGGCTGCTCCACTGAATCCTGGGGATGCGTGGGCAGCTCCCATGGAATTCCACATCCCAGCTCGTTTTCCAATTACCTTGGACTAAGATCTAATTGAGACCTGGAATTAAAATCAAACGGGATGGAGGAGCTTTAGCTGGGAAGGCCAATCAGGAATTCATTAAAAACTTCCCATCACAGAGGATCTCATCCATCCCACACGGATCCCTCTGGCTGCAGCACTGAGGCCGGAGCTGGCATTCCCTCATCAATCCAGCTCTGCTCAGCTGGTCTGGAAAAAAAGAAAGCACTTTTGCAAGACTTTTTCCCATTTTCCAAGGATCAGAGCTCTGCTGGAGATGCTGCTCCTCCCCACAGGCCCGGATTCGTACCCAGGAGGGCTCCTGGAGGGACAGGTCAGTAGGAATGACTTGGTTTTCCTGCTGCACTTCCTATTTAATCAGCAGTTAAACCCTGAGCACCTTGGCTGCATGTTAAAAATGCCATTCCAGTGAATTTCCACTGGGATGTGATTCCAGGGAATTCCCTACAGAGCGGGACCAGCTCCACATGGAGCGAGTGCTGCCCAGGCTCCTTAGGTCGGGCTTGTTAGGCCGGGCTTGTTAGGCCGGACCCAGCATGACATGGGCAGAGCTGAGCCACAGCAGCTCCAGCTTGGATCCAGGATAAATCCAGGTGCTTTGGGATGGCAGGGAGCCCGGGCTAAGGAACCCCCTTGGATGAGTGCAGCACCAGCAGCACCCTCACCGCTGTGGCAGAGCCACAATTCCAAACTGGATGGGCAGCGAGAACTTTCTGCGCCCGTGCCTTGGAGCTAAACCCACAAAATTTGGTGAAATCAAAGGGGCCGGATGTGAGGAGAAGGAAAAAAGGACCCCCAGTGCCCCCCATCCATAGAGAAGCCCCCTCCAGTGACACTTGTACTGTGCCCAGGTGGAGAGCGCTCGGCTTGGTCTGAATTCCAAAGAAATAAATGGGATGTGAGGGGAAAACCAGCTTTCCACGTCTCGTGGGAAAGCAGAAATTCTGGAGCAATGGATGACCTGCTAAAAATATTCTGTGGCAGCGAATTGGGCCTTGTCTGTGTTTGTGTCCCAGCTGCAGGAACGAGGCCTGCAGGTAAATGCTTCCGTTGGGATGGAAGGGAGTTACAATAATTAGGAATTTTAATTAGATACATTCTATATTTTTTTATATCTACAAAATGATATATAACTATGAACCTTTTCCCCAGTCGTGTGTGGAATTGTCGGGCATTAAAACCTCGGGATGTAGCTCCAGGAGGATCCCTCCCTGCTCCAGTGTGGCTCCAGGAGGGTATCCCACAGTGGTGCCAAACCACCGGCACCCACCGGAACAGCCGGGAAGAATCCCTGCCTTTCCTCCCCCAGCCCTCCCTGCCACCTCTCAGCCCAGGGATGGAATTCCGGACGGGGTTTTTTAGGAGCTAAATGGCTCATTTCTACCCGTGCACCCAGGAGCTCATTCCGGGAAGTTGTTGGGATGTTCCTGCTGGAAATGCTTGCCCAACAGCACATTTGATAATCATCCACGGGCTCGTAGCTCGATACACCCCTGCCCATCTGCCGGCGTGGCAGCGTGCCTGCTCTCCAGATGGTCCTCGTGATTCACAGGGGCAGAGGTGCCAAAAAAAAAGATGGATTTAGATGACACCGTTAGTGCCACCTCTCCTGCCTTCCCTCGGCGGTGACAGCTCCGACAAATCGGTGCCGCAGCAACAAAGAATCCCTCTTAATAAAACGCGGGAATTAGGGGTAGAAAGACCTATTAGGTCATTTACTCCAGCTCCCTGCCAGTGCCTGATCAGCACATTAATCTTCCCAAATGCGGATATCGCCGGGGAAGAGGAAAAGCCGGGCTGCTCCCAGATATTCCGAGCTGCCAACAACGCGAGCGGGATTTCAGCTGGTGCCGCAGAGAGCCGCGAGGGCCATATGGGGTGTCAAAATCTATTACACAAAAGTTCAGCCTCCAGGCAATCTCCAGGAGAGCAGGCCCGTGACAGACATGGAAAATGTTCCCGTTGAGGGGAGGATCCAAAGGCAACGGAGGAGCAGGAACGCGGGACAGGCAACCAGGACAGCTCTAAGTGAGTTGGGAAAAAGGAGCACAAAAATATCTGGAGATGTGAAAAATGGCTTGGAAAGGGCAGTCAACTCCAGTTTTCCTCTTTTTTTGGCCATCATCCCAGACGAGCTCAGCTGGTTGGAGGTAAAATGGCCAAACCTGTGGGATCCATCCCCATCCAAGAGTTGGACTTGATGGTCCTTGTGGGTCCCTTCTAACTGGGAAAATTCTGTGATTATCTTTTAAGATAAATAAATCAGGATTCTAAACATCTGCCATGGCCAATACGAAGCCACTCAACATCCTGCTTCCTAAAACGTGTCCTTTCCTTCCCCTCGGATTGGGATAACTTTAACAGCGTCCATTTTAAAGCACAAAACTTCTCGTAACTTCACCAACTCAACCCAAGTCTGATTTCAAGTCTCTTATCAACACAAGAGGAGCAGAAAATCGAAATGCAGCCCAATTTCAAGGAGAATATTCTGAATTCTGCCAAGCATTTACTAAAAAAAGGGGCGAAATGGCTGAATAAAAGGAGTTTTCCCTACATGTTGCTCTGAACTTGGGATAAAGGTGTTTAACAGCTCCTTGTATGGCAAAAGATAAAGATGGGTCCTCTGCCGAGTTCTTGGCTTTTCCATGAGCTGGCTGGGATTTTTTTCCCATTTTTCCCCTCTTTCCTTGATTCCCTTATCAATCCCTAAAGTCACGTAAATAACACAAAGAAAAGGCAGCCATTCCGTGGGTGCTTTTTCCATGATTTTTCCATCTTTCCTTCCCAGTTTGCAGAAAACATCATCACTTAATTCACCTAATGAGGTGGATCTTCAAGATTTCTTGGAATCCCTTGAATTCCTCCATCACTTATTTCCATATGGTACCCAGGATGGGAATGATCCCCTCGATTCCTGGTAGACGAGGAAATAAATGGAAATCTGATGATTTTCCACTCAACTTTGCAGTAATAATCCACGGCAGCATTGAAAAGCTGAGGTTCTCCTGATGTTTTTTCTCTTTTGCTGGGATTTATTCCAGGCAGTGGGTTAAAAAAGCATTGATTTAATTTTTTTTTAAGAACATCTTTGGGAAAAACTGTGGGAAGACTTCGGAATCAGCACCGAGAAGTAGAGACACATTTTGAGGTGAATATTTAAAGTGCTGAAAAATATTTTGCTAAAAAAAAACCTTCCAAAAAAAGGCAGATTGAAAGGAGTTCTGCCTAAATGCGGCCCTGGAGTTGAGATAAAAGGAATTAATGAGTTGAGGGAAGGATGCAGAAAGACTTCGGAAAGGGATAGCTGGTCTTTCATGCCATAATCAGCCAAAAATTCTGCACAAAAATATCCATGAATGACACAGTCAGGAAGAACCTCGTGTTATCGGGTTGCTATTTTTTCCTCTTCACTTAAGGGAAGAGGAGAAATTCCTTGGTTTGCTCTGAATAAACCCCCATTAAAATGAGCAACCGGGAGGCCACGGCTCCGAGGGACCCCCCGCAGGCTCCCGCATCCCTGCACTGCCATTCCCGTCGGACGGGGCTGGGAGAGGCCCCACTTAGAGAGGATAAAGGTGGCAGCATCTGGCCCGTGAAGAATTTGCTCCTCAGCGCCGGGAGGGTCCCCGCACTGACCCCGTGGTGAGACGGATCCCGCCAGGAAAACACCAGGACACTTTGCAGCCCGCGAGGAAAACACAAACCCATTAAGGATGGAGGGAAATCGCCCTGCCCCGGTGTTCCCTGGCTCGTATTTATTGCAACCACCACCCCCGTGTCCATTTGGAATGCACGCAGCGATTATCCCGGAGCTGCTAAAATGAGCAGCGGATGGGCCGCATGGAGTTGCCGCCGTTTCCCTTTGTTTTTGGCGGGTTTTCCCGGGAGCGGAGCTGCCTCTCGGGCAGCCAGGCGTGGGTGCTGAGTGCTCCGTGCTGAATGGGATGCTCCTCTCCTGGTCCTTTCCTATTTTTTCCGCTTTGTCACTCCTGGAAGCCCTTTGATAGAAGGTGGCAGCCAGTGATCACTGACAAAAGCCGGGAAGGAGGCTGCTCATTTTGTGTCTTGGAGAAGGGAAAAAGGGAGAGGAGCAGCCTCTTTTTCCTGCTTTCATGAGCAATAAGCGGGAATATCAAAGGAAAGGGTGGCAGGTTTCCGAAACGGTGAATAAGAAAGAGATTTAAGGACACAATGGAGCCTTGGTTTGGAATTGGAAAGAGTCCCTTTGGTTTCAGTGCCCTCCGGGAATCGGGGTTTGCAGGAACAATTAGAATTGTGCTGAGATAAATAAAGACGGGAAAAGGGGAAATGCATGCTATTTCCCAGAGTGCAAAGCAAGCTTTTCCCAGAAAAAAAAAAAAAAAAGAACCATGCTTTAATTTATGGAGAAGTGACAGCGGAAGATTTTATCCAAAATCTCGAGATGCTCTCCTTGCTTCTCCAAAATGCAACAATATCAGAGTAGAGATTTTTGGGATGACCATGGACACTTGGCCCCTCTGCATCATTCCACAGGCCATTACCATGTGTACTTTCTTCCCTGTATTTCTCTCTTTTTTGCCCCTTCTTCCTGTCCAATTCTGCCTTCCCTATGGCAGGATCCAGTGGAATCAAAGATTTTCATATTGGAAAGCAGCTCCCTACACCCTCAGTGTGAGTGGGTGCAGGGAATGTTCCGTACTCCACGGCTCACACCAGTGGGATGATGAAAAGAATGCTGTCCCTTGATCTTCACCTTCAGGAAACATACGGGATGGAAGATGGTCATCCTGCAGGTTTTTCCAGCCTTAATGATTCTGTGATTCCATGCTCTCCAACCTCTCCTGGAATCCACCCTCAGGTTCACTAACTTCTCCATGAAAAATCCAGTCAGCTTCAACCAGCACCTAGAGATGCCAAAGGTTTAGGACCATGCATCCCAAACTCCCCGGGGAATGAAGCATTTCCTGCTACTGGCCAAAATATTGGGTGAGCTTTGTCCTTTGGAGGTGAAAAGAGCACCCAGGACACCTGGAAGTGGCATTTCAGGTGGGCAGCTGGATTAGCAGGATAAAATCCCCCCCCATCCCATCCCTCCCCTGCCTATTCCTGCCCGAAAAGCAGGACAAAGGAAGGCACCAGCTTTAAAATTCCCTTTTCCTTCTGGAAATTCTATTTTTGCCAAACAAGCTCGGTTTTATTCCCAAACTTTGCTTTTCCTGCTGATCACGAGGTGCAGAAATCAAGGAGAAGAGCGTGAAATGAACTTGAGTCATTGAAAAGAGCTTGATTGATATGAAGGAAAAGCTTTTCCCCTTGAATTCACCACGTGGGGGGAGCTTTTTGAAATCCACCCTCCTCGTCAGGAAAACAAGGAATTATGCTGAAATCACTGAAGCCAGATCCAAAATCTGGGAAATTACTAAACTTAGAGAAATGCAAACGTTGGAGTAGTCTGGAAGCCTGGAATTAAGTTCCATTAACTCTGACTTTTTCTGCACATCCACGATGCATTTTCCCAATTTGTTTCTGTGGCTGACTGGGACCGAAGTCCGCCTCAGCCTGTTGGTTCCACAGGAAAAGGACGGAAGACAAAGGAGGACAGGGATCATCTCCCCCACACGCCAGGGACTTCCAGGGGCAATGCCATATCCCTGAGCTTCCCGGGGTTTTTCCCGAGCCCTCTGCAGGCTGCATCCGAGGGGAGATGGCAGCTGGGGTGTCCTGTTGGGATGTGCCAGGTGATGCCATTGGCACCGTCGTGTCCGTGGCAGGCTGGCCGTGCCCGGCTGGGCTGAGCTGGGCAGGGTGCTGAGGTGAAGCCAGATGGCAGCAGCTTTTCCCTTCAGGACTCCTGACTCACAGCCCATTCCCTGGATCCGGCATAGAGGAGCTTCTTCCCAGTTTTTTATTTAGCACGGGAGCGCTTTGCTCAGGAATCCACCCCCGGAGCAGCCTCCTACGCTGTTTCCTCCAAGGTCTCCTCTCCACGACAGGGAAATGAAGAAGCTTTGCTGGCAGCTGGAGTTTCCAGCTCCACAGCGATTGGGAAGTGCATGGACAGCACTTAATTCCCGGGGTTAATTAATGAACAATCATGAGGATCCTTCTGCAGGGCGGGCACACAGGAATGGGACACCATAGCCAAGACTCGGCCCTGAGGATCCCCAATCCCACTGGATCCTTCCATGGTCAGCCAGCCCATCACTCCAGCAAGGCAGGAATTATTTCCAAGCCCTGAAATGCAAATTCCAGGAGGTGACATCCTGGAGAAATCCATGGAACCTGGGGTCACAGCCCTGCCCCACTGGAAGCAGCCTTGGGATCACCCATTCCATGTGGAAGCTGCTCGTCACGCTTGATTTATCCAGCTTATCCCACGGACAGTTAATTAATCCCCTTCCCTGAAAACAATAACGAGTTTATTGCTGTCTGAGTGGTTTCCTGTTTCACCCCAAGATCTGCATTGGAACACTGAGCTTGGGACTGTCCCAGTCTTCCTTGGGTTTGTGATCCAAACTTTGCTCCGGCAGTGGGAAGCTCCATGGATTTGTGGCTCTCCCGAGGGCTGCCAGTTGCAGTTGGAGGACCCAGCAGCAGCTCTCCCCTGCGTGGATCGGTTAATTCAGGCAACATGAGCATTTCCAAGGGAAAATGAGCATTTCCAAGGGAATATGTGCATTTCCAAGGGAAAATGAGCATTTCCAGGGGAAAATGAGCTTCCCTGCGGAAGCCCTGGGATGCAAAAGCTGTTACAGACTTTATCCCCAATTTAATGCAATTCCCACCAGTTTAGCTCAGAACATCTGGGACCCAAAGCTGGGAGCGAGGAAATGTGGTTTTCCTGAACTCCTAGGGAGGAAGGGAACAAAACCAAACGGGGAAACGCATTTCCCTCGGAAAAGCACAGCAGCAGTTGCGTTTTCCTCATGGATCTTTCCTCTCCGCCATCCCTTTCCTCCCCTTCTCCCATCAGCCCGGCTCCAATCATCCCAGAGAGAACCCAGTTCCAGTGTTTATTGTCAGCCTTCCAAAGTGTCCCTGGTTCTGGCATGGAAATATTCCCCTCAAGGGACCTGTGTGGGATGGAATAAATTTTTCCGGAGTGCTTGGGAATGCTCAGTTAGGAGATGCTGGAATCCAAATGTGCCAATACTTTCATTATTACTATTATTATTATTATTATTATTATTATTATTATTATTACTATTACTATTATTATTATTATTAGCATTATCATTATTATCATTATTATCATTATTATCATTATTATAACACCTGATCCAGTGCAAGCACCACCGCACCTTCCCAGGGTGGCAAACACAGCTCTGGGTTGAAATTCCATGCCTTAAAAACTGCTATCCCAAAACTCAACTTCATCGGGATCGCCTGAGCCCGGTCCCGACCAATTTCCTTCTCCGTGAGAGAAGAATGATTAAAAACCAGGCTTCAGTCAGCTGGAATTGCCCATAAAAGCCAGGATATTACAATTTCTATGAGGGAATCATCATGCCAGGGATGTAAAAGCCCACAGGCCTCTGTGAAGGATGAATCCATGGCGAGAGCTGTTGGAAACACTAAGAAAATAAAAGGGTTCTTGCTGTGAAGTTTCATTTAAAGGAACTCGAAATTCCCAGGAAGAGCAGCCACGAGCTGCAGAAAGCCTCGTTAAGTGATTTCCAGGGCTGTTTGTGATTTCACCTTTGTTTACACCACATTTACAGCGGGGTTTAGATGGAACAGCTCCTTCAATCCCTTCCCAAACCCTCCCTTCCGAACCTTTTCCAGGGATAGTGGTGACGCACAGGGAAAGGAGGGAAAGAATGAGAATGAGAGGGAAAACGGCTTCATCCTGGAGCCCGGAGTAGTTACAAATCTAAATAAACCCTCCGGGAAAGCTGGGATGCCCCAGTGGGATGGAATTGGCCAGAACTCATCCCAATTCCACAGGGTGACCCTAACACTTTGGATTTCTTGCCCTTTGTTACCCAGCCCTCCTCCGCTTTGCCTTTATGGTGATAAAAATCGCGATTAACTGAAGCTTTCAGGGAACTTCAATCCTCCATGAGCATCTTTGCGCTGCTAAACTGCTGGCAAAAAGAAAAACCAGCCCCAAAAAGCCTCTTTTATGTGCTGGATGAAAACACGGAGCAGCAAAGGAAAAGGCCTCGGCAAAAAAAAAGCCCTCAGATAAAATTTTAATCTTATTTGCAGTAAATCAAGAGCATCAAGGGTGGTTCTGAACTTTGTCCCCTCGGGGTTGTTTGGGAACGAAGCCATCCCACGAGAATCCCTTTAGTGATGACGTGTTTTGCTGGGTTTAGAAGAAAAGCATACAAAAATCGGGGAGAAAATGGGAATGTGTGGCTGACAGAATTAAATCCATGAGGGAAGCATAAAGGAATCAGCCTGGGGAGTGAACTGTGGGCTCGAGGGTTCCCAGAATTGTGCAGACCCCAATCATCCCCATCCAAACCCAGACCGGATTTCATCTGGGGCTCTTTGGGATTTCATGGGTTATTCCAACCATCACAAGCCACGTAATTAACAGGGAAAATAGAACCAACACTCTTCCAGCAAACCATTCCACTCTCAGCTCATTTACGAGGTGAAACGGTGAATTTCCCCCCAGTTTCCCAAATCCACCCCCAATATTTACAAAGAGATGACCAAAGAAGCTCAGCCACTCAGCACAGACGGCGACATTTTTGGGAAGTGACTGAACTGCAAACATTTTCCTTTCAGGAGCCGCTTAGGGAGACACCTTGAAGGGATTTGTTGGCCAAATGTGTCGGGTGTTTAATTTCTAAACTAACATTTCACAGCCTCAGCACTCAGGGTGATGAGTCACTTGGCAAACCTTGGCCCACGCTGCTGAGTGACTCAGGGAAAAAACTGCCTGAGGGCGTTTGGGAAAAGAAGGGAAGGGAAAGAGCAGAGGTGGCCGAGATTGAAAGGATGAGTGGCCTTTTTGAGGCCAGGGAGGAGCAGACAGGGACTGGGGGGATGGGAATGTGTTTCCATCCTCTCCTAGGTCCTTTGTCCGCCCGCAACCCCCACAGCTAGGAATTCCTTCCCAAAATCCCATTGAAGCCTCCTCTCTCTGTTTGAAGCTATTCCCTGTGTCCTTTCACTCCATCCCAAGTCCCTCTCCAGCTCTCCTGGAACCCCTTTAGGCCCTGGAAAGATGTCCCCGGATCCTTCCCTTCTCCAGGTGAACATTCCCATCTCTCCCCGCCTCTCTCATTTATGCAGAGAACGAAATAAAAACTCAACTGATTCTTGCAGCCCCCCTCTTCCCCCTCCAAATTCCACAATCCAGATGCAGGAGAAACCCCTCCAAAGGGACACCCCTGCCTTTGGTGCTCCTAGTGATCCCAACACCCCAGGAAACAGCGGAAACCTTGGTGAGGGAGGCGGCTCCGAGGCAGAAGCATCCATCAACAGCCAATTCATTATCCTAAATCCAGGGAGGATAATGAAACCCGCTGAAATACGGGACCAAAGGCCAAGGTTGGGTTTCCCTGGAAACCAGAGCATTGTATTGGCTGGCTTGTGCTGCTCCCAAACGTTGCCCTCGGTATTCCAGCTCCGTTGCTTTGCCAAGGGAAACGTCGGAGCATTCCCCCCTCCCTCCCTCCCCTCCGTCCCCGCATCAGGCTGACTTTATCTCCCTTAATTTCTTGCTAAAAGGATCCCAAAGCTTGTCTTTTTTATCGTCCCCGAAGCTTTTCCCTTTAATCCCCACCAAGACACTGCCATTTATTCCCATAAATATCCTGGCCCACTCTGTATCTCCTTGGCTCTTGCCAATCTCCAGGAGGAACGGAGCGGCCTCAGCAGAGCCGGGGTGATAAGGCCGGGATTTACAGGGAGAAACTCCTACCAGCCCGGTTTTCATTCCCAGCTGGGGCATAAATCAAGGGGATATCGGGATCACCCATCCCTTGCTGTGATCTGTCACCGCAGGGAAGGACTCCGGAGCAGGGAGGTTTGTGCGGATCTGTCCTCTCCCACTCCCTGACGGAAGCGCGAGCACGCGGTGCGAATAGCTGGGAAAAAGGGCTGATAAAGGGCTCAGCCAGACCCTTCCTACTGCCTGCTCACGGTTCCCGGTGCTTCCTCTCCGTGTTTTCAAGCAGCAAGGGAATTTTGTGCACACCTTAAACAAGACAGATTATTTTTTAGGGGCTGAGCTTCGCGAGGAGAAGTGAAAACGAGGTGGGCTTCCCGGCAGGGTTTTTAATGCTCAACAGCTCTTTTTGCCCCCACACGAGGACCCTAAAAGCAGCTCCAGCCAGCCAGGAGATGCTTCTCCAACCTCTGCCTTATCCAACCTGCTGTGTGCAGCAACTCCTCTCCTTTTGGTGGAAAAGAAAGGTGATTTTCCCAGTTTTGTGTGGATAAAGAAGTGCCTCGGGCCCCGCGATGTGCTCTAATAACAACCAGCCCCACACGCAGCAGGAGCTGCTGGAGAATGGAAAACAGAGATAAAACAGTGTAAACGTAAGGGAAGGGATTAAAACCTCGCCACATTTGATGGGAAAGCTCCTAAATAGCTCCAGAAGTTCTCCCGGATCGCTTCCTTTCCCGTGTTCTGTCTGTCAGCTCTGCCCCCTGAGCAGAAAGGCGGCCGAAAATCCCACAACCAGCCTGGTGGTGGGGGGAACAACATTCCTGCCAGGACTGGGAAATGCAGGAAATATTTAGAGTTCACTGTCCTTCCTCACGGGAGGGAAATTCCTGCTCCTTCTTATCCCAGATAATTTCAGCCCTGGGATGAGATGCTCCAACCCTTATCAGCCCACAAATGTTTATCAACACTGGAGCTTGGACTTGATGATGTTCAAGGTATTTTCCAACCTTAATTCCATGGTTTTTAGTTCACAGGAGGCAAATTGTTTCTGGGTTTATTTGGGTTTATTTTCCAGCTTTTGCCTCTTTTCCCTCTTTTTTGGGAGGAGGAAAACAGGGACATTTCCAAGCCCATATTCCCAGCAGGATTGTGCCAGCCGGGGGACACAGATCCCTCCCTGAGCAGCAGGAGCTCCAAGGACACTCCTGGAACAGCCACTGCTCAGAATTCCTGCTGGGACAGGGAAAACTCCTGCTGGGAATGCTCCAGGGCTCAGGAGCGGTGTTGATGCAGAGCTGTCCTCTCCAGCTCCAAAGGAAAAGGAGCAAGAGTTGCCACGTCACCACTCTGGAGCCATAATATTCCTGAATTTTGGCACTGGGGAGCTGCTGGCCCCCTGTGCGTTGCCCCACCAGCGCTGCTGACCAGGCTCGTGCTGGATTTTCCTGGAATCACTGGGAAACTGCTGATGGAAAAGGAAAGGCTGGCACAGGGAAAGGCTCATATCCCACGTTTTGGAGGTGGAGCAGGAGCTGTGCTCATCCAGACACCCGGAATCCCACACGGATCAGGCGCCTCTGGAGTTGAGCAGGACCTTGATCCTCACCCTCTGGGGACGTGGCAAAATCCCAACCGGGAGCTGGGAGTGCTGCTGGTGGAAAAATCCTGCCAGGAACGCCCTCCAAGGCCGGTTTTCCATAGGCACGGATGAAGGAGAGGGTCCTCCCTGACCAAACCTGCCTTTAATTGCCTCATTCCCATTCCCATCTCTCCGTTCTTTCCCCTCACGCCTCCTCTGCTGTCCCTCCCTCGCTCCTCACTTCTCCCCGGGCTCAGCTCCCTCTTTCTTCCCTGGCCATTTCAAATGCCCTGGAGGGTTGGACTTTTATTTCTCTGCCTCTTGCTTCCCTCAATGCTTTCCCTTGGGAATAACACCAGGGTCTCCTCTTTCCTTCCCTTCTGAGCCCAGATAAAAGGAAAGGGATGTTAAACTCACACAAAACGCCCCAAATTCACTTTAATCTTGACACCGGCGAGTCGTTGTAGGACTGGAATCAAAACAATCCCCAAATTTGGCACAGTCGAAAGGAAGATTTCCCAGGATTGATTTTTTTTAAAAAATTAAGATTTTGGGCAATTTTCTTGCACACGAAGCCATTCTGCCCTGCCAGATCATTCGCAGGTTTTGCAGTGAGAAAAAGGGAATGGAGCCCTGTTTGCCATCATGGGAATCATGGAAGCGCATTGAACCAGAGCAGCCTTTCCCAGGGAACACAGCCCACATTCCCGCATTCCCTGCTCCAAGTGCTGTTCCAGGGAACCCTGCACGTTGCTCCCGCTCCCCTTCCAAGCCCAGGGAATTTTGGTTTGGTTGGAATGCATGGAAAGAGAGGTTCCTGGCCCGGGCGGCCTGCGTGGCTCTCGTTGCTGTGGTCACCCAACACCCAGGCTCCCCGGCCTGTTCGCACTCTCTGCCCAGGGATCTTTTCCTGATTAACCACCAGGAGATTTTGGGATTTGTGTCTGCCCACGGGCACACCTGGGGAGAGCAAACAGAGAGCCCTGGAGGGAGCTGGATGGGCACCTCTGTGCCGGGATGTGGGATGATGCAGAGCTGGAGGAGAAGTGGCTCCTCGTGCTGTCCTCAGTGATGGCTGAGAGCGTGGAATCCTGGAATTGTGTGGGTTGGAGGGACCTTAAAGCTCATCCAGGTGGGCAGGGACACCTCCCACTATTCCAGGGTGCTCCAAGCCCCGTCCAGCCTGGCCTTGGAGACTTCCAGGGGCAGCTGCAGCTTCTCTGGGAATTCCATTCCAGCCCCTCTCCACCCTCACTGAAAAATCTCCTTCCTTATATCCAACCTAAATCAGCCCAAATCCTTCATTTTACAAACGTTCCCCTTGTCCTGTCACAGCTGGCCCTGCCACAAAGTTTGGCCCCGTTTTTCTTACAGCTCCCCTTCCACTGCTCTCTCCTTTTCCTTTGGGAATTTCTTTCTGTGGTGGTTTTGGGATTTTTTTGATGATTTAGGGAACTTCCCACACTCATGTAGAGAGATGCAGAGCTGTGCCAAGGATTGGGACGCCCACATTCCCCAGGGTGGGATTTCTGCACGTGCGGCTCTGGCCAAGAATTCCCAGCCACACATTCCGTCCTCTTTATCCCAAATTTCCCCTGCTGGAAACAACCAAGCCGTGACAACCTCTCTGTTTTCCCCAGAAACTCTGTTTAAAACTGCCCTGAGTGCCCTGCTGGCTTTAGGAAATGCTCTCCCCGCGGCTGCCGGATGAAGAGCAGAGATAAGAAATGGACTGAGCCCAGCAGAGCATTTTTAGAGCAGAAAGTTAAAATATTATGGATTCTTTTCCCGGTTTTCTGGGCGAGAGCCGGGGATCCAAACCCTGCTGACAGGGACCCATTCGACCTGGCCTTGGACAATTTCAGGGGTCCAGGGGCACCCTCAGTGTAAAAATCCACAGTTCTCCTTTAGCTCTGTTTCACCACGGCTTTAATGACCACACAAATTCCCGGGAAACGCCACCTTTGCGTCCATCTGGATCCCGCCCCTGTCTGATTCCAGCTGTAATTGCCCGGCATTTCCTCGGGCAATCAAGCCTTTAGCAGCCAAGCTGATACTGAAGGGCTTCGCCTTCCAAAAATCAGCCCTGTGGCTTTTGGGCCCGGCCTAAATTTCTGCCAGACCACCTGGCTTGGGGTGCGTGGGTTTAACTGTGCACTCATCACCTTAATTAGCGCCAGCATGAGGGGAGGCAGGGCTGGCTCCTGGAGTCCCCGGTGAACGCCCGCTTTTGTGGTGAGAAAAGCAGATAATGATCCAAATCCGCCTCTTGTGGCAATAAAAGCTTGGTTTCATTTCAAGGGGCTGGCCTCGGGTGCCCCCCCTGAACCTCAGACCCCTTCTTTGCGCCACTCCCCCGTTTTGGGGTGTTTGTGGCACCCCGCATGCCTGGGAGGCCAGGAATTGCTGTTAGGTGATATTTCGGTTTCGTGCAGAAATAAATCCATTTCATTGGACACAGCCCAGAGTCCAGCACTAATTAGGGCCTAAATCCACAATAAGGATTAAAAACAGAGTAAACAATAGTGAACAACTCCTGCCAGCTGTGGGAGCAATGGATAGACCCCGGATAATTCGCTGCTGATGGGTGTCCTTGTACACATCCCAGGAGGGAAGCTGTTGTCCCCGTATCCCTCCCGTCACAGATCCGCATCCCATTTGGTGTTTTCATCCACGGAAGCCCAAAATTCCGCAGGCTCATGCCTAATCCAGAGGACAGCGCTGAACTCCTTGTCCCTCACACTGCCAAGTGACTCTGCCAATCCCCTCATCCGTCGGGAATCCCGCACCCCCCGAAGCTGCTGGAGGTGTCTCATCCCATTTTCCTGCTGGCTTGGCTGGCGGAAACGCATGGAAGTAACGACGTGTCCAATCCCATTAAATCCCCCGGCTGTGCCGCTCGTTATTCCAGCTGGGACTGCAGAGTCTGATCTGTGGGGCACGGGCTGGGAAGCTCGCTCTTGTAAAATCGGATTTTGGGAGTCTCATCTCTGTTTATCCCCTGCTGCAAGAGGGAGGGGCTCCAGCAGCGTTGTCCCGCTGTCTAAACTTCTCCAGAGCATTGTGGGATCATAGACGGGATGGTTGGAAGGGAGCTTTAAAGGTTGGACGGGGCTTGAAGCACCTTGGGATAGTGAAGGTGTCCCTGTCTTTGGCAGAGGTGGGATGGGAGGGGCTGTAAGGTCCCTTCCAACCCAACCATTCTGGGGTTCTGCCTGTGATTGGATTCCACCTATTTTACAATCTAATCCAACCCCCTGCAGAAATTTTTCAGAGCCAGAGAAACTTTTCAGAGCCATGGACCCGGCAGGAGGGGACTTCAAGCCCTCCTTTAGAAGTCATGGAGAAATTTAAGATGGAAACCCTTGAAGTTCATCGAGTTCAACCATTCCCAGCAGTGCCAAGACCAGCACTGCCCCGTGTCCCCAGGTGCCACATCCACAGGGCTCGGGGACTCCACCCCTGCCCTGGGCAGTTTGTTCCAGGGTTCAACCACTTTTGGGGAAGAAATTTTCCCTTGGATGCAACCTAAACCTCCCCCAGTGCAACTTGGGGCCATTTCCCCTTTTCCTAAACTCTGGCATGGAGGAAACAGATCTGGGACCCAAATCCTTCTCTGCAGTGCTGAGGGAGTTGCCTGGCCAACGCCAAAGGTTTTTAGCCATGTGGGATTCCATTCCTGAATTCCTGCTCTGCTGGGCTCCACGGTTAATATCTCCTCACCAGCCCAGCACTCTCCTAGTCCTGCCCAAGCACAGCCAATTCCCAGCTTGCCGAAGGAACAACCCAGAGGGAAAATCCAGAATTCCCAGTGCTTTAAAACCCCCCCATGTCCATTTGTTTAGGGAAAGGAGGCCAGGACGGGGGCAGGAAGGAGCTGGGGCTCCCAGATGGCCCAGCAGAGGCAGGGAACAGCCTTTGCCTGCCCGGGGATGGATGCACAAACCCCTCCTGCAGCTGGGAAATGGACGGTGACGGATCGGGAGGGCATTGGCCCTGTCATTTGGAATGGGTCATCCCGTGATTTTATCAGGTTCTAATCCATGTTTTTATCATCCCGAGCCCCTTCCGAAGGGAAGCGCGGAGATGGGGATGGACAGGGGGCAGCGTTCAGGGCGTTTGATGATAATTTTTTTAATGCTTGCCTTTCCTGAGCCCTGTTTTTTTTTTTTATTGGAAGTTCTGGCTGTGGAATGAGACACCCATTTCCCACGATTTATGTCACCAAATCAGTGATGTATCATTCCCAATGGCCGTAAATTCCCGATGTCCGTGAGGGCACAGCAGGTTTAAGGAANGGAAGGAAGGAAGGAAGAGAGGAAGGAAGGAAGGAAGGAAGGAAGGAAGGAAGGAAGGAAGGAAGGAAGGAAGGAAGGAAGGAAATTTAAATCCTTTTTTCCCCTGATTGTGCTGTCTGGAAGGGATAATTGTGGTCTCAGGCTGCTTTTGATCCAGGAATAGAATCATGGAATTATAGAACCAAGAAGTTTGGAGAAGACCTCCAAATAATTGAGTCCAACCACGTCCCCAAGTGCCACATNAGCACAGCCAATTCCCAGCTTGCCGAAGGAACAACCCAGAGGGAAAATCCAGAATTCCCAGTGCTTTAAAACCCCCCCATGTCCATTTGTTTAGGGAAAGGAGGCCAGGACGGGGGCAGGAAGGAGCTGGGGCTCCCAGATGGCCCAGCAGAGGCAGGGAACAGCCTTTGCCTGCCCGGGGATGGATGCACAAACCCCTCCTGCAGCTGGGAAATGGACGGTGACGGATCGGGAGGGCATTGGCCCTGTCATTTGGAATGGGTCATCCCGTGATTTTATCAGGTTCTAATCCATGTTTTTATCATCCCGAGCCCCTTCCGAAGGGAAGCGCGGAGATGGGGATGGACAGGGGGCAGCGTTCAGGGCGTTTGATGATAATTTTTTTAATGCTTGCCTTTCCTGAGCCCTGTTTTTTTTTTTTATTGGAAGTTCTGGCTGTGGAATGAGACACCCATTTCCCACGATTTATGTCACCAAATCAGTGATGTATCATTCCCAATGGCCGTAAATTCCCGATGTCCGTGAGGGCACAGCAGGTTTAAGGAACACCCCACAGGCAGTGGGGAAGTTTACAGGGTTGTTCCACCCAAAAGGATGAATCCTTTCAAAGCACCAAATGCCAAAATTCCCTTCAGGCCGGCTCCTGGAAAATCTGCCCTTCTTCCCTACACCTTCAACGGGAAGGTTTCCCATTTTCAGCTCCATTCTCCATCTCTGTTTTCCATGTCCGTGCTGGATTTGGAGACGGAAGGAGGGAGGGAAGGAAGGAAGGAAGGAAGGAAGGAAGGAAGGAAGGAAGGAAGGAAGGAAATTTAAATCCTTTTTTCCCCTGATTGTGCTGTCTGGAAGGGATAATTGTGGTCTCAGGCTGCTTTTGATCCAGGAATAGAATCATGGAATTATAGAACCAAAAAGTTTGGAGAAGACCTCCAAATAATTGAGTCCAACCACGTCCCCAAGTGCCACATCCACATGGATTTTAAATCCCTCCAGGAATTAAAATGTTCCACCACTGGACAACCCTCTCCTTGAAAAATTTTTGCTCCTAACATCCAATCTTTAGGAAGTGGCACCAGCTGAAACAAGACTTAAATGGAGTTCCCCATTCCACGGGGATACTTCGATGGGTTGGTGACCATGGCTGTGGATGAGGGTTGTTCTTCCTGGCTGAAAGGATTCAGGGATGCAGCAGGAAGAGGCTGAATCCAGGGAATCATCCTGTCCTGATTTAATGCCGTCGAGCTGGGGTTAGTGGGGTTTTCAGCTGGAAAAGCCACTCCAGGGAAGTGCTTAGGAAGGGGCCAAGCAGATGCTTGAGTTCTGATGAAAGAAATGGTTAAAAACATGAAGAAATCGATTTTTAGGACAGTGAACAACAAAAGAAGGAGCATCCCAGCCCTGGGAGAGGAGAGAATCCCACCCCGAGTTGTTTAGGAGGTGTCGGTGTCTGCAGAAGCTTCTGGCAATGGAGGCTCAGTCTCGGCTCTTCCCATCTGCATTCCAAAGGGAAAGAAAGGAGCTGAATTTTCCCCTTGGACACCCCTAATGACCAGTATCATTCCCACTCCAGCCTATTCCTGGAATGGTGAGGGCACAGGAGCCTCTTGCCCTCAGATGGGGCTCTCTGGGCACCGAAGGCAGAGCATGGAGTGGTTTTTAACACCTTTGGCCCCAGCTGCAAAACCGGGGCAAACCTCTTCCTTCTGTTCCCTGCTCACACCCTGGAAAGCTGGGACGTTTCGAGATTAAATGGAGTTCTTGAGCCCAGCGAGGAGGGTTTTTCGGGACAATGAGGTGTATTTATGCCACGGGACTGAATTCTCTGGGATCTAGGGCATCTCCTCCCTGGAGCAGAGCTCTGTGCTCCAAATCCCACAGCTGCAGCCTCTCCTCAGGCTGTGGAGAAAAGAGGATCCCACCCTCACAGCGGCTAAATCCACCTCCAGGGGGAAAGGCACCAGCAGCAGCTTGGCCCAGATGGAATTATCTTGGGAATCACGTTTAACTCCGGCTTTCACTTCGTTCCAGCTCAAACATGGCTGAGGAAAATATGTGGATGCAGGGAGGTATTTGCACAGGGTTTATTTTTAGATCTAATCTGATACAGAAATAGGAATTAAAAAAAAACAAAAACAAGCAAGGGGAAGGTGAAAATGAATGTCTGAGATGTGGCTGGACCTGCTGCACCTCTTAATAAGATTCAGGGAGATCAATATGTTGATACGATATTCCCTGGAATAAATATTCCAAGAGGAAAGTGGGGCAAGGATGGCCAGGGGCTTTTCCAAGCCTTTGGATCAGTGCTGCAGAATTAGGAGGAATATCCAGTCTGGAGAAAAGATGGAGTTTAAGCTCCCAGTTAGACAAAACCCCGATACGTTCAGGAATTTCACTCTGTGGAGAGGTCATAAATTTACAGTTCACTCTCTCTCTGATGAGGGCTTTGCTCCAGTTAAGGGATTATTCCCATTTTTCTGGGTGAGCTCAGATCAGGCAGCATTGTCCTGGATTGTCCCTGTCATGACTGGGGAGGTTAAACACCAAAAGGGTGGATTTTCCCCAAAAACGTGCCCGAGGTTTCCAGTGCCAAACTCTCCTGTCACAGCCACAGCAACTGGAGGAGGAATTCAACCACCAGAACAACACTTGGATTCTGAGCCGTGCACACATTCTTGGGAAAAGACTTCCCAAAATGCTGACTGACAGAAGGTTTCAAACCATGCTCCAGCACTTTCCAAAACAACAAAAAAAGCTGAATTTCTCTCCCCTCGTGGCTGTTGTGCAGCGGGGACAGGTCAGAGTTTGGGAGCACAAGCTGAGGCTGCGGGGTTGTGTCCTGGGGAGTCTCCTCCTGCTCCTGCTGGAGATGGAGGTTTTATCCACGAGGGCTGAAAAGGAGTTTTTAGAATGGATTTGGATCCCTGGATGTGCCAGTGGATCCCTGGAGATATCCAAGGTCAGGCTGGAAGGGGCTTGGAGCAACGTGGGAGAGAGGGAGGTGCTCCTGCCATGGCAGGGGGCTGACGTTTAAATATCCCTTCAAACCCAAACAGCTCCGTGATTTCATCCCAATAATTTCAGATGAAATGAGGTAATTTACAGGAAATCTGATTTAAAACTTCCCCTTTTTTGGGGTCTGGTGAAAAACAGGACTGACAGAGGTGCTGCTGGTGTTGAATATTTGTTATTATTGCTGGAAAACAGATTTTTAAGCTGGAAAATTGAGGCAGAGTCCCAGACAAAGCAAAGCTCAGCCTTTCCGGAGAAGCTGTGGCTGACCCTGGATCCCTGAAAGTGCCCAAGGTCAGGCTGGACAGGGCTTGGAGCACCTTGGGGCAGTGGGAGGTGTCCCTGCCCATGAGCTGGGTGATCTTTCATGTCCCTTCCACCCAACCATTCCCTGATTCCGTCATGATTCCGTGATGAATTCCGTGATGATTCCACGATGATTCCGTGATGACTCCGTGACGATTCCGTGACGATTCCGTGACGATTCCATGATGACTCCGTGATGATTCCACAATGATTCCATGATGATTCCGTCATGATTCCGTCATGATTCCATGATGACTCCGTGATGATTCCGTGATGATTCTGTGATGATTCCATGATGATTCTGTCATGATTCCGTCATGATTCTGCGATGATTCCATCATGATTCTGTGATGATTCCGTGATGATTCCGTGATGATTCCGTGATGATTCCGTGATGATTCTGTGATGAGTCCATGATTCCATGATGATTCCGTCATGATTCTGTGATGACTCCGTCATGATTCCGTGATGATTCCGTGATGATTCTGCGATGATTCTGTGATGATTCCATGATGATTCCATCCCATCCCGCCATGCAAGGCCACGACCCACGCCTGGCTCAGCCTCCTGGCAGGCCATCAAGGAAATTTGGGTTTTCCATGCGTCAGAGCCCTCACCTGGGAGTGATCGGGAGAGAAAACTCAATCCAGGCCCTCCTGAGATCAGAATCTCGGCCCATCTGCGCCTCCAGACCCTTCACATCTCCTGGAACCAGAAGTGTTTGGATTTAAAGCCCCAAATAAACCATTCCGGAGAGCAGGCTGAGGTCACCCAGGAGCTGTCACACTCGCTTAGCTCCAACGTGAGGCTGCAGCCTGGATTTTTGGCCCGGCATGGATCGCTCCAGAGGCCGGGATGAGGGATTTTGCCAGGGAGGATGGATCCCTCCCTTTTTTTTTTTTTTTGTACCTAAATACGAAGTTCAGAAGAATTAAAAAAAAAAAAACCCAAAACCAAACCAGCAAACAAAGTAACAAAAGGACGTGGGAAACATCTAGAGGAGAAATTTAGGGTTTGAAAAGGACATGGCATAAAAAAATCCGTGTTTTGTCCACAGCCTGGTGTCTGGCCAAAGGCTCAATCAACCTCTCCTCAGCTTCATGGAGATTTTGCATTTTTCCCCCATTTTTTCGCCTTGATTCCATGTCCCACCACTGCTCCTGTCCCCAGCTGGGAGCAATCTACGTCCTCAGCCTCAGCAGGAATTTTTTGGGGGTCATTCCTTGAGAACAGGAATTTGTTCTGACCCAGGAGAGCCCAAAATGTCCCTGTGTGTGTCTTCCTGCACCATCCCAGTGCCACCAAACCACACCCACGGCGTTTTTCCATGGTTTCTATGGAAAAAACGTTGCCACAAATGCCCAAACAATGCCACATTTTTCACTTTTCAATTTTTTTCCCTCGCATATGGTAACAGTTTTTCCATGAAAAAAAAGAAAGGAAAAGCATATCCAGGACATTTGCTAAGGATAAAAAAAAATAATAAAAGAAATCATTTCCATTGGGAAGCTCTCTTTTTTTGGAAGGAAAACAATGCTTTTGAAACTCTTACTTTAAAAACCTTCCTCGCTCGTGTCAGGCTGAAAGAATTTGGCTCAAGTTCAAGTGCAGTGAAAACAGTTTTTGAAAGGTCCAGGTTTACAGTAAAACAGACATTCCAGCCTTCAGACAGCTCTGGATCCACAAAATCCTCGGGAACACTTGGGACAACCCACCCCGGAGACACCGAGCAGCTGTTTTGCCACCCCAGTGGCAAAAAAAGAGGAGGATTTTGGGACATCTCTCGGCTTCCCAAGCTCTGGGGTTGTTCCGCGCGTGCCAACAACGGATCCGTCAAACCCAACCCTGTTTTTCCCAGGATCTTGGCCCCTCAACACCCCTTGGGAAGTAAATACAGAGGAAAGTCTCTCCTTAACTTGAGGGATCAAACGCTGGATGAGTTTCAGGGAACGGAGGTTCCCATGGGACAAGCTAAGGAAGGAGACCTCGCTCCAAGGGCGCTCAGGGATGGATCCCACCAACTTCGGTGCTTCCAGCTTCCCAAATCCACCTAAAACAGGGACAGGAGCCGCGCCGCTGCCTGTGCCACATCCAGAGGTGCCACATGCCACGTAATTAACTTAATTAGCCAAAGCCCGACGAACAACAGGCGCCGGGACTGCTCCCCAAAGCATAAACGTGACGGGAGAGCCGGGGCTAATTAACACCTCCTTAATACCTCCGCAAATACCAAACCTGCTGCCGGGAGAAATGGTTTCACACTTCCTTATCAAATTAGGGCGAAAGCACTCCTAATGAGCAAAAATCAATTAGTGCGACACCCAAATGAATGTATTTGTGCTGTCAGCAAGAGTTATTTGCATAACAGTTTGCGAGGGCAGCGGAGATGCCGGAGCTGCTCCGTGTTCCTAATGAGGAAAATTTGTTTTATCCAACTCCCGACAGCACCAGCTGGCACCAGGAGCATCACAGGGGATCCCGCAGGGTTGCGTGTCAAAAAAAAACCAACCCAAAATTCCAGGTAAATGTGGTCAGTAAGGAGTGGGAATGACTTTCTAGCGCGGCGTTGCTGGTGGAAGTCCTGGTTCTTCCCTCGTTTATCCAGAGAGATAAATTCCTCTTCAGAGCCTCTCCAGGGAAAAACAAACAGCTGAAAATGGCACCTAACGAGCCGAAACAGCTCTTGGAAAATCATCCTGAGTTTTGTGTTGTTGTTAAAGCCTCTAATTAAATTAGAGGGATGGCTCGGGAGCAAACGGAGAATAGATCGACAGCAACGGATTTTAATCAGATTTAATTTTTTTATCGCTCCTTAAAACAGTTCCTTGCAGTTATGGTGTCTTCCAATGTAGTCTTGACCTTGGATTTAATTGTTTGGGAGTAGTCATGGAATCGTGGAATGGCTTGGGTTAGAGGGACCTTGAAGCTCATCTAATTCCAATCCCTGCCACGGGACCCTTTCCATTATCCCAGGTTGCTCCAAACCCCATCCAGCCTGGCCTTGGATAAGTCCAGGGATGGGGCAGCCACAGCTTCTCTGGGCAGAAATAGAAACAGAAATGGAAAAATGACAGAAAAAGGACTGAAATAACTCCCCGCAAAGCTGAAATCCTGAATTCCTCTCAGGACACACAACAGCTCCGACGGTATTTCCCGGTCCATTTTCTCCTTTAAAATCCAACGGCCAATTCTCTAGCTTGGGAAAAAAATCCAGTCAATCCAAAGCGGAACATTCCCCTGGTAAAATGAAATCGGATTTGAAGATGCGTGGGCAGGGTGATGCTCTGTGATGATCCCGAGCTTTTCACATCCTCAGTGTGTTTTCCAGGGACAATAATAACTGTGCTCACCCAAACCCATCAGGCACTCGATTCCCACACTTTTAGAATCCCTGTTTTCCTTGCAGGCGAGTTATTAAAACCTGTGGGCACTGGGGAATACTTTCATCTCCAAAAAACACAAATAAAAAGGAATCAAATGGCCCCGTTTATTTCTCATCCTTGTAAACACCTGCAGCAAATAGAAAATTATTTTTAAAATTGAGATTTGTGGGAGGTGTCGCCCAGGTCGCAGCAGTGAGGTGACCTTTAGAGGTCCCTTCCAACCCCAAATATTCCATGATTCAAAATCCATGCTGGACAAATTTCCCCAGGAATTTTCTTCTTGACCCCTTCAATCTTTTTGGAATTCTGTTTTTCATCGGATTTTCTGTGGTTTCCTCGGCAAACACTTCATTTACCTGCTGTGGGATCTGCCAGGGAGCAGGTCAGCTCCAGGAATTCCCAGCGTGCTGGGATTGCAGCCTCCCCACCTAAGCCAGCTTCAGGCATTCCCTGGATTCACTCTGCCATCCCGCAGCGATTCCAGCTGCCCTGGGATCTCCCCCATCCCCTCCTCCAGCACATCCATCACCCCGGAGGCACTGGGTAACGCAGCAGGGTTTGGATCCCCGGCTCTCGCTCAGAAAACCGGGAAAAGAATCCATAATATTTTAACTTTCTGCTCTAAAAACGCTCTGCTGGGCTCAGTCCATTTCTTATCTCTGCTCTTCATCCGGCAGCCGCGGGGAGAGCATTTCCTAAAGCCAGCAGGGCACGCAGGGCAGTTTTAAACAGAGTTTCTGGGGAAAACAGAGAGGTTGTCACGGCTTGGTTGTTTCCAGCAGGGGAAATTTGGGATAAAGAGGATGGAATGTGTGGCTGGGAATTCTTGGCCAGAGCCGCACGTGCAGAAATCCCACCCTGGGGAACGTGGGCGTCCCAATCCTTGGCACAGCTCTGCATCTCTCTACATGAGTGTGGGAAGTTTCCTAAATCATCACAAAATTCCCGAAACCACCACAGAAAGAAATTCCCAGAGGAAAAGGAGAGAGCAGCGGAAGGGGAGCTGTAAGAAAAACGGGGCCAAACTTTGTGGCAGAGCCAGCTGTGACAGGACAAGGGGAATATTTGTAAAATGAAGGATTTGGGCTGATTTAGGTTGGATATAAGGAAGGAGATTTTTCAGTGAGGGTGGAGAGGGGCTGGAATGGAATTCCCAGAGAAGCTGCAGCTGCCTCTGGATCCCTGGAAGTCTCCAAAGCCACAACCTGGAGCAAGCTGGGATAGTGGGAGGTGTCCCTGCCCATGCAGGGATTGGCATTAGGTGGCCTTTAAAGGTCCCTTTCAACCCAAACCATTCTGTGATTTATGATTATTTATCCAAGAAATCAAAAACCAATAGCAGCTTCCTGCCAGATTTTACCCAAAAGAAAGAAAATTCCATGGAAACGGATCTTTCCTCTCCTCTCACATCCCTCCACGATCTGCTGAGAGCTGTTTTCTCTCCAAAAACAAATGTTCCCATGTTCTATCTGGGCCTAATGTGTCATCTGGACATCAGGAGGGAGATCCTTGAAAGAAATTGGGATGTGGTCTCCTGGGAAGGATGGGAGCAGACCGGCACCCCATGGAGCCAGCAAACATCGTCGAGAAAGGCAGGGAAACAAATTCCTGCAGGGCTGAAACCAGCAGGACTCCCAGCCTCTTAGGAGAGGGGAGAAGCAGGGAGGAAATGCAGGAGTGAGGGGGATGGCAGGAGCTCAGAAAAGCCCATCGGCTTCTCGTAGACAGCTCCAGAGCTATTTCCGTTTCCACACGCAAAAATGGGGGGGAAATTTACACGAAGCAGCTCCCAGGGCAGGACACAAAGCTGAGATGAAGAGCTGGATAAAGAGCTGGATAAAGACCTGGAATAAAGAGCTGGAATAAATAGCTGGAAAAGGCTGTGCTGCCATGGAGGCCGAGCAGCTCCAGTGGCAGAGGCATTACCTGGCACAGGAATTGAGGCAGGGCGAGCGCACTGTGCTCCTGCAGGCACAGCCGTTCCCTGAACGAGCCCTTCCTGAGGACACATCCCTGGATCTCGGGTGGAATTCCTCGCCCAGCAGCGCCCGGGCGGAGCACGCGGCCCTGCTTGGCAGGAGGTGCCACACACGCCATGTGCTGGGGAGTAACGGGGGCTTTTTTTAGCTTTGCAGGCTTTAAATAGTTCCAAAGGCAGCGAGAACACCCTGGAAAAGCAAAATCGCCCCTGCCTGGCAGATTCAGGGCACGTGGGGATACAGGAATCCTGCTGGGATGAGTTCGGCGGCTCCGAGGGGGTTTGTAAAACCTCGCAGGTGTTTTGGGATGGGTTCACTGCGGCACTTGGTGGAAGTCTCATCCTCCTCTGTGCGGCCTTTCCTCAAGGGATGCTCCAGGAATTATCCTGGGCCTCTCACAGCAGGCTTAGAGCCCCTTGCAGGGCCTAGAGGGGCTCCAGGAGAGCTGGAGAGGGACTTTGGAAAAAGGATGGAGGGACAGGACACAGGGAATGGCTTCCCACTGCCAGAGGGCAGGGATGGATGGGATCTTGGGAAGGAAATCGTGGCTGGGAGGGTGGGGAGGAGCTGGGCTGGAATTCCCAGAGAAGCTGTGGCTGCCCCTGGATCCCTGGAAGTGTCCAAGGCCAGGCTGGATGGGGCTTGGAGCACCTTGGGATAGTGGGAGGTGTCCCTTCCTGGGTCAGGGGGTGGCACTGGATGAACTTTAAGGTCCCTTCTAACCCAAACCATTCCATGATTCCATTCTCCACATTTAATTCCATATTTATTGCCTCACCTTTGAGTCATTCTTATGGCCGCTCAAAAAATCTGAATTCCTGGCCTGTGGCACCCAAAAGACAAATTTCACCCCGAGATTTGGGTCAGCGCCTCGCCGTCACTCTCTGCTGTCCCACAGCAGCAGGAGGGGGCTGTGGAGTCACCAAGAAATGGAAATTCCATGACCACTCTCAGCCCTGGAGGGCAGAGGGGGAAACCCAAGCCCAGCTGCCGCCCTACACCCCAATCCCCTCAGTTACAGGGCACGGCCGCTTTCCCGGCCTCCTCGGGGGGAAAACCAGGCAGAGCCTCCACGGCTGGAGCAGGAGGCCGTGGAGAGCCTGAATCAGGAGCCAAATCACCGCGAGGAGTGTTTGTGTGTGATATGACCCACAACAACCTCCAGGAGCTGCTGTGGGTTCCAACTCTGGCAGGAGCCCGACGGGGTGAAGCCAAACGTTTCCCTCCTGCTTTTCCAGCCTCTTGGGAAGCCCAGCAGCACAGCTCCTTCCAGGCACGCCAGAATGCCGTGGGCCTCCCCAGGACAGCCCTTTGTGCAATTGAAACGGCAATCAGGGAGCTGCTTTTCCTGATTAAAGGGGCGAAGCTGGCGGCCACAGCGGGGGACTGATGAGCTGATCCTTGAGTCAGTGTCCTTGAGAAGGGGACACCTGATTGCTCCGAGCCGCTGGGAGTGCATAATGAGGAGGGATGGGGACTGAGGGGTGCCCCATCCCTCCTGCTCCGGCCCTCTGGATGTTTGCACCTCAGCTGCCTCCCCGCGAGGGCTTTGGATGTGTTCTCCAGAGGGCATCGCTGCTGAAATGAGGAGTGGGAGAGGTTGTCCAAGCCCGTGGGTGATCAGGAGCAGCACAAGGTTGGAATTTAGGGTATCTGTGTGCTTCTGGCTCTCTGCAGGAGCAGAGATGGACCTAAAGAACCTGGAAGTGTGGATATCCCACAGACTGACCCGTGCTTCCAGTGCTGCTGCAGCAGGAAGCTGCCGCGTGCAAGGAACCACAATTAAATCCATAACCAATTGTCCAGTGCCCTTTTTTCAGGGAATTTGTACCCGGAGAGGGATCACTGCCCACCCTTCCCTCCTAGACGTGGGACCAGATATTTGTGATGCAGGAGGGCCCAGGAGCAGCCAAGGTGGGTGGCTCAGCAACCATCTGAGGGCCAAATCCACGTTTTCCTCTCCATCCTTTAAATCCAGGCTCGTCTCTCCCTGGTTTCTCCGTGCTCGGAGAGGGAGCTGTGGGTGTTTCTCAGGCAGCGCAGTCGCCCACTGCATCCTCGCTGAGAAATGAGGAATTTCACGGCTTATTGAGCACCGCAAATTGTCACAGCAGACAAGACACGGCCCCCAAATTATTTAATTTATTTTTTTCTCTCTGTTGTTACGCGTTGAGAGATTCCTGTCGTGCCACAGCCCACAAAGCCATGCTCGCTTTCCTCTTCCCGCTGCTCCAAGCTGAGTTGGATATGCCCATGGAGAGGATGGAATCCCAGCCCTCCACCTCCTGGAGCTCTCCCTACTTCCCAAAATCCAAGGACTCTCTGTCCTGGCAGCATTCCCGCAGCCCCAGGAGCAGTTGGTGGCAGCTTCCAGAGGGCCTTTCCATTCAGATTTCATTTGGAAAGCTGTGCCTGCCTCCTCGGGATTTCTCCAGGTGGGATGCAAGGATTGGGATCAGCTTTTCCAGAAGGCAGCATTTGGAGTTGTTGCAGCAGCAATGGACAGGTCCGTGTTGCTTCCCAGAGAGTGGAGAGAAGGAATCGCAACTCAAACAGAGCTAATCCTGATTTTCACTCCTTATGGAGTAAAATATTCCTTATGACCAGCTTTGTCCTGCTTAGCTTCCCACTCCGAAGGGTGGATCAGGCGTGTCCAGACAATGCTTCCTTCCATGGAATGCATAAACCAAGAGGAGCAGCTGAAGATCTTCTCCATATCCCTGTGCGGCTCTGCCCTCCTCCAAAACCAGGTCACCTCCCACGTCCGTCCATCGAAAGCTCCATGGAAGTGCCAAGGATAATTTCCCACTGGATTAATTTTTATCCTAAATGTTACAAATGCAGAGAATGAATGGGAATGGCTCCAGCTACACTGGACAGAATTTACAACTTTAAACAGAATTCCAGTGATAACGACAGCACAGCCAAAGTGATTCCACCTCATTTTTCCTTGAGGAAACAAAATGTTCCCAGATTCAGGCATCCCTCCGGCTCTGGCAGCACCTGGAAGGTTGGGAAGGGATCGGAAGTGCCCTGGCGGGTGCCAGTGACCCTACACAGCTCAGCTGCCATTTCCGGCCAAACCACCCCATCCGACTCCGCTTCCAGCCCCTGGATCACGCGGATGCTGTGGGGCATCAGATCCTTCCCTGCAGCCTCTCAGGCCGTGGACTTTGCGGCGCGTTTGGCTGGAATCGCTGCAGCCAAGCAGGAGGTGGCACACCCGTGTCCCACGGGGGCTGGGATTGCCCTGGGGTGGCACCAGGGCCACGGTGGCACCTGGCCCAGGGCAGGGCACGATTCCAGCCCCGTTTTCCCTGGCAGGGTGGCACACCGGCTGCCAGCATCTCTCACCATCTGCTCATCTGCTGCCGCAGAGCGACTCGAAGGGAGTTACAAATTCGTAATGACCTGGATATTCCAGCGCTGGCACATTTGTAATTAGTACTCGCTAATTTGCTCTCAGATCTCTCCCTCTCCCGTGAAGCTCAGGCTGCTTTGCCAGACAAATGATGGTTTCCCGGGAACACCTTTCCTCCCCTCGGAGCTCCGAGCAGCTCGCCCCAGGGCTCGGCCTGCAGCAGGCGGCAACTCCGCCACCTTAGGATGGCTCTGGAAAACTGCAGGAAAAATCCAGCCCAGAATCCCGGTGGGCACTTCTCTGTCTTCCATCCTCCACCTTCCATCCTCCCCCTCCACTCTTCGTCCTCAGCCCTCCAGTCTCCAGCCCGGACACTTTGTTTTCCACCCTCCAGCCTCCATCTTCCCTACATCCTCAACCTTCCATCCTCAATCCTCCATTTTCCACTCTCCACTTCCTACCCTTCATCCTCCACCCTCCATTTTCCACCCTCCAATTCCCATCCTTCGCCCTCCACCCTCCATCTTCCACCCTCCATTTCCCATCCTTCGTCCTCCCCCCTCCATTTTCCNCTCCATCTTCCCTACATCCTCAACCTTCCATCCTCAATCCTCCATTTTCCACCCTCCACTTCCCAGCCTTCATCCTCCACCCTCCAATTCCCATCCTTCGTCCTCCATTCTCCTTCCCCCCTCCACTTCCCATCCTTTGTCATCCTTCACCCTCCACTTCCCATCCTTCGTCCTCCCCCCTCCATTTTCCAACCTCCATTTCCCACCTTCCATCTTCCCCTCTCCACTTCCCATCCTTCATCTTCCCCCCTCCACTTCCCATCCTTCGTCCTCCTCCCTCCATCTTCCACTCTCCACTTCCCATCCTTTGTCCTCCACCCTCCATTTTCCCCCCTCCAATCCCCATCCTTCGTCCTCCATTCTCCACTTCCCATCCTTCGTCCTCCTCCCTCCATCTTCCAACCTCCACTTCCCATCCTTCATTCTCCACCCCCCATTTTCCACCCTCCACTTCCCATCCTTCGTCCTCCTCCTTCCATTTTCCAACTTCCACTTCCCATCCTTCTCCCTCCATCCTNCTCGACTTCCCACCCTTCGTCCTCCTCCCTCCATCTTCCACTTTCCACTTCCCATCCTTTGTCCTCCACCCTCCATTTTCCCCCCTCCAATCCCCATCCTTCGTCCTCCATTCTCCACTTCCCATCCTTCGTCCTCCTCCCTCCATCTTCCACTCTCGACTTCCCACCCTTCGTCCTCCTCTCTCAATTTTCCAACTTCTAGTTCCCATCCTTCGTCCTCCCCCCTCCATCTTCCACTCTCCACTTCCCATCCTTTGTCCTCCACCCTCCATTTTCCCCCCTCCAATCCCCATCCTTCGTCCTCCATTCTCCACTTCCCATCCTTCGTCCTCCTCCCTCCATCTTCCACTCTCGACTTCCCACCCTTCGTCCTCCTCTCTCAATTTTCCAACTTCTACTTCCCACCCTTCGTCCTCCTCTCTCAATTTTCCAACTTCTACTTCCCACCCTTCGTCCTCCATTCTCCACTTCCCATCCTTCGTCCTCCTCCTTCCATTTTCCAACTTCCACTTCCCATCCTTCTCCCTCCATCCTCCATCTTCCACCCTCCGCCCTTTGGCCTCAGTCCTCCATTCTCCAACCTCCGTCCTCATCTTCCATCTCCGCCCTCCACTCTTCCCCCTGCATCTTCCACCCTCCATTCTTCATCCTCCACCCTTCGTCCTCCATCTTTCATCCTCTATCTTCACAGACATTCCCAAAACACAAAGCAGGAGAGCAAATCCCATGTGGAGAACGCTTCCCTCACATCCTTCCTGTGATGCTGCACATTCCTGTCCTGTTCCCTGCTGCAGATCCTGTCATGGAGTTCTTACCTCTGGATTTCCACTGCTGGAGGGCGATTCTTCCAAAAGATCCAAAATGGGAATTTTGCTCCGTGCTGGAGGAGATTTTATCTACTCCCAGCCATGTTTGAAGGGAGATGGGTTTCCCCAAGGCCCAGAGCTCCTCGTGGCCAGCGTGGTCCTTGCTCCAAGCTCAGCAGGAATGGCCAAAGATCCTGGAGGGATCCCAACCTGAGCACTCGGCCTCAGAAATACTGGTGTCAAAATCCAAAATTTGGCAGGAAAAGCACGTGGCCACATTCCAGGCAGGGACACCAAACTCCTCCCCAGCCCCTCCTGCAGAAAGCTCAGTGCTGCCTTTTTCCCAAAGTGCAGCTCAGCAGCACAATCCCTGTTCCATAAACATCCCTCCACCAGGAGAAATCACCTGCTGGCAGCTTGGGAAGGAAAGCTTTTCCCTGGAAAACTCTGCTGGCGTGGCCCCAGGCAGTCACCTCCACAGCTGGCAGTGTCCCCAGAGTCAGAGCTGTAATATTAGAAACCCTTGGAATTGCTCTGTATCCCAGAAATCTGATCCTGCCGAGCCACAATTAAGCAGATGAGCCATCAGAAAATAGTTAATGCTTGCAACAGGTTTTCCTTCTCAGCCCCAGCAGATAAAGGGATACTGGTGGGAAAATCCAGGGAGGCTGTGGCTGGAGTTCAGCAAAAGGACTAACGAGAGGGAAAACAATGTTCCTTTTAAGGCCCAGGGCTTCAGGAGTCCCAAATTCCCAACATCCGAGTTAACACATCTGAAATGACTTCCCAAGGCCCGGCCCTGAAGTCTGTTTACATTTTGGAGAGCAGCCAAGAGGTGGCTTAACGTGGGGAAGGGATCCGTGTTGAAACAGGATTCCTTCCCGGGATGTCCCTGGGGCTCTTCTCCATGAGCTCAGGGAGACACGTTTGGCTTTTCCACCCCCCGGACCTGGCTGCTTGTCCATCCCCAGTGGAGCTAAATCCATGGAGAGCCATGCAGCTCCATCCCCCAGCAGCAGCAGTGGCGGTGGGAAGGACGGGAAGCGCGGGGAAACAACGTGGCACAGGATGATGGAATCATTCAGGTTGGAAAAGGCCTCTAAAATCACCAAGTTCAAGCATTAACAGGGTCCTTCAGATCAGGAAAAGGAGGGTGGGGATTGGGCTCTGATCCCAGGGAACAAGGGACAGGATGGGAGCAAACGGCCTCAGGCTGTGCCAGGGAGGTTTAGGTTGGATATTGGGAAAATTCCTTCACGGGAAGGGTTGTCCAGCCCTGGCACAGGGTGGAATCCCCGTCTCTGGAGGGGATTCAAAAGCCTTTTTAAAAAAAGTCAGTTTAAAATTGGGGATGTGGCACTTGGGGACGTGGATCCTTGGTGGCCTTGGCAGTGCTGGGGACAGCTGGACTCAACCTCGGAGGGCTTTCCCAGCCTTAACGATCCTGTGATTCGATGATTCTCCCATAAAGAAGAGGACGGAGTCACCTCAGGAAGAGAAAATGTGGTTTTCAAATAAAACAAGCAGAAAAGAGCTTCCCCTACCTCCCAACTCCAGCCTGGAATTCCTTCCAGTCCTTCCCATCATCCTGCATGAGTTAGACGGAGGAAAGCTGATTCCCAGGAATCTCAGCAGATCCCCCAGACTTTTAATCGTCACCAACGTATTTTTTTCAGCAGGGTTTGATGCCTCTGTAATCCATCATTTCCTTCTCAGACATGGAATTTCACGTGTTTCCAACAAGAAATTCCTGATTATTCGTGCAGACACCTCATTAAATGTGATATTTATTTGGTTTTGTCTCATCTTATGCGTTTTCCATCAGTTTCTGAGTGGTTTAAGCTTTTATAAACGAGAGGATGAAAAGTTTTATACGTTTGCTGCTCGAGGTGCTCATCAAAGATGTTTTGATGTAATAACAATAACAATAATAATAATAAATTGAAGTATGCAGGCGCATTTCCAGAGTTCCTGTTGGACACCAAACACCACAGCGGGGCTGAAAAACTCACAGTAGGATAGGGAGAGGTAGGAAATTCCTCCCTTAGGACACGGAGATGATTCCGGGTTCCAAACGCTCATATTTTAAGGAATTAGATCACCTAATTCATCCCTCTGCCAGGACAGGATTGCTCCTTGTATTTCTGAGAGTGCCTCGTTAAATAATACAATTAATTAGGGCTGGAAACAAAGTTATCTCAGATCCTGGTTTGGGATATCCAGAAAAAAATGAGGATTTCTCCCTTCCCTCAAATTTATTGATCTGGTACCATATTTATTGATCTGGTATCGTATTTATTGATATAATATCATGTTCATTGATACATCATATTTATTGATATGATATCATATTTACTGATATAATATCATATTTATATGATATCATATTTATTGATATGATACCATATTTACTGATATATCATGTTTATTGATATGATATATTTATTGATATAACGTCATATTTACTGATATGATATCATATTTATTGATATGATATGATATTTACTGATATAATACCATGTTTATTGATATGATATCATATTTATTGATATAATATCATATTTATTGATATATCCGGGATGCTGCCAGTCCCACCAGTTCACCCCCAGTAGATGTGGGCACCCTCCAGTTTCCAGCCCAGAACTGGGAATTTCTGCCCCGGCTCATTTCAGATTCGAGGCTTCCTTGGGGAACAAATGCTGCAAACAAGGGAAGGATTCCCGTTGGGATTCTTTCTTCCAGCACCACGTTCTGCCTCAATCACAATGTCTAAGATGACCTTCAGTCTGTCTGAATCTGTCCCTGGGGAGCAGGATGAAGAGGAATTTGCATGTCCAACCCTTTTTTCCCTGACATTTGCTGGCACGCGGATAGAGCTTCGTTAGCTCCACGTCATCCATTTGATCTTCCCGTTTTTATCCCTGCCTTTGATTACCCAATAACACTGGAAATTATTTGGAAGCCTACGAGGCTAAATAACAACCCTGCCACCTGACCCTCGTTATTCTCCTGCTCCTTTATTTTCCATAGGCGGAGCGGGAGGGGAAAGTCAAAAGGGATTAAAAAAACCCCACGAGGAACGATGTCACGGAGACAGACGCGCATTCCCGCTCCGGCTTTTATCTCCGGGAATGCTGGCAGCCCTCAGATGTCTGAGCGACGCCGAGTTGTTACAGCACTGCTGGGATCAATAGCTCCGTTAATCTTTCACAGGCTGCCTCCTTCCATGCCCAATCCACGATTTCGAGGGGAAAAAACTCACCTTGCACATTCCATCCACATCCCTGGCGTTGTCCAAGGCTGGGCTGGATGGGGCTTGGAGCAACCTGAGATAGTAGAAGGTGTTCCTGCTAGTGAATTCCTTGGAATTAGATGAGGTGGAGGTCACTTCCAACCCTGGAATTCCATGAAATAAATGGGAAAAACAACCCAGCAGTGGAATATTGGGAAGCCATGGCTATGAGCACTCCACTGGAGTGGGGACATCCCTTCCAACCCCAGAATTCCATGAGATAAATGGAAAAACCAAGATAGGAGTGGAATATTGGGAAGCTGTGAGCATTGCATCAGAGCAGGAACATCCTGTCCAGCCCTGGAATTCCATGATATAAATGTAAAAACCAATATAAATGTAAAAACCAGCAGTGGAATATTGGGAAGGTGTGGCTGTGACCACCCCTTTGGAGTGGGAACATCCCATCCAACCCTGGCAACCAAGCTAGGATTGGAATATTGGGAAGCCGTGGCTGTGAGCACCCCATTGGAGTGGGAACGTCCCTTCTAACCCTGGAATTCCATGAAATAGATGGAAAAACCAAGCTAGGATTGGAATATTGGGGAGCTGTGGCTGTGAGCACCCCATTGGCATGGGAACATCCCTTCTAACCCTGGAATTCCATGAAATAAATGGGAAAACCAAGCTAGGAGTGGAATATTGGGAAGCTGTGGCTGTGGGCGCCCCTTTGGAGCGGGAATGAGAGGCACATTCCAGAGCTAACAGCAGCAATTTCGTTTATGGCTCTCCTGAAGTATTATCATAAGTGTTATTTAAGAGATGTGCCGTCCTTGGATAGATCCCATATCCCTGAGGAGAGGAGCCGAGGGAAAACCGCACGGAGCGGGAATGACAGGGATAATGTGGAGATTTAATGAGGAGCAGAGCAGGCGGAAGGAGGAAGGAAAGGGCAGGGTCGTGACACCAAAGCAAAAAGGATCCGAGTAAACAAGCCTGGGATTCTGAGGGAGAAACAAAGCCAAGGAAATGTGGGGTATTTGGACAGGAATTTTTTCCAAACACTCAGTTCTTACTTCTATGCAGAGCTCTCACCTGGCAGCTTCTGAATCAACATTTAACTGGAAAATCCTTCGTGGTTTTAGGATACCCCGAGGTTACAGGGGTGGCACAGCTGCCGTGAGCCCTGCCCTGGGAGCTGGAGCAGGAGCAGGGATGCACTTCCAACAAGTAGGAATGGGAGAGAAAGGCAGGGTGAATGCAGTTTAACTGGGAATATTCAGCCTGGGAAGAATTCAATTACATCCACCATAAAGCAGGGAGGGGGCAACATCCATATGAGGCTGTGAGTGGGATTGACGTTCCCTGACATTGCTGGGATGGAGCTCTGGGAAGGGCTGGAGATCTGGGAAGGGCTGGGCTCTCATTTTCCTGCTGGTCTCAAAAAATGGGAGGGAAAAAACCCCTTTCAAATTCATTCCCTCCTCCATTCTCACTGTTAAATTAAATTTTCTTCCTGACAAAATGAAGCAGTTCCAGCACAACTCCTCGACGGCATTTCAGGATTAACCCCAAATATCAGAACCATGGAATTTGGAAGTGTTGCAGTGAACTTTACAGGCTGCCTTTCAGCCTCCAAAAATTACTTGTGTAAGTAGAGGAATAATAGTGATGGAGCTGATTTTACATTTTCTGGGAATATTGGCCTAAGGAATTTCATGCAGCTCCGCTTGGGAAGGCACCAAGACCGTGGTTTGAAGCTGAGTGAACGCTCAGTGCAAGGAGACTTTCTCCATCTGCAAGGCAATAAAATGGGAAAGTACATGCCACAATCGGGGAAAGACAAAGAGCACAAGCACCACAATTCCACCTCTTTTTTTTTTTGAGAAAACAGTTCTGGCAGTTTTATATGGATTGGCTTCCAAATGGAGAGCTGCGGAGCGAAGGAGCTCCCAGCCTGTTTTTTCCCCACTGACACAGAGCTTTCCATCCCCACAAAGCCTCTCCCATTCCCAAAATTCTGCTAAGTCCCTCACTTTGCATATATGCAAATAACACAGGGTGTTTTCCCAGCTGGAGACAGACCCTCTCCTGCACTGGGCCGTAAATGCTGGGAAAGAGCAGGAGCTGCAGGAAAATGAACAACGACGACTCCAGAACAAGGAATAAGGAGTTGGAGAAATGCGGATTAATTCACTGGAAATGGGACAAAAAGACTTGAGGGCAGCGAGCGGCCACCAACCACGCGGGGCTGTTTAGCCCAGCTTATTCCCAGGAGGGGTAACTCCCCTTGGAGTCACGGAAGAGCCTTGCTCACCGATACCCCAAAGGCCGTTGGGATTGGTGTGGAGCTGGGATTTTACTGTCGTGCTTTAGGGTGAGAGCACCGACATCCAAGGGCACCGTTCCCGGCTCGGGGCTGCGGCCAAAGCACCAACACAGGAGCGAGAGGAGCAGTTTCATCTCCGGCTCAAATCCTGACCGTTATTTGCCACTGGCTGCATCCAGCGGGAATCTTTTGAAGTTCTCTTCCCATTGTTGCCAGGTCTGTGGCCGGGCTATTCTAGAGGCAGGGATGTATCGATCCCGACCGCCATCCCACATTTCTGATGGACAAAAGGGCTCATTTTGCACCCAGCTGGGTTCCCTTTGTGAAGGACGTTCCGAGAAGGGCTCCCTGGGATCATCCACACGCCAGGCAAATGGTGTTTCTGGGACAATAAAATAATTCCCAGTATATTTAGGTATCAAACCTGGGAAATAGCTATAATCCGTGCTTGGCTTTTCTTTTAAAAGGGCAGCATCAGAAACCCTTTTGGAAAATCCCACAGCAGCATTTAACAGGAGGAGAAATCCCAGCCTCAGCCAGCCAGGGCAAACTGGAGGTTGGGTGAGAGGAACAGGCTCAGGTTCTTTGTGGGAGCCACGCTGGGAAGGAACTTCGGGAATGATCCAGTAACAGAAGAGATTTAATTTGCTTTTCCAGCAGAGAAACCAGCCCGGAGCTCCCAGCCCAGTCCCAGAAGAGCTTGGCAAGGTTCAGGTGGAGCGAGAGCACAGCCCAGGACAGCATTCCCAGGGCATTACTGCCTCCTGTCCTCAGCGGGGCTGGACACAAACCGCTGGGAATTCCAGCAAATCCACAGCCACAAGGAGAGCGCTCAGCCCTGGATCCATTTCCAGGCCAGGCTGGAGCAACCTGGGATAGTGAGAAGTGTCCCTACCCATGGCAGGGGGTGGAATGGGATGGCTTTTAAGGTCCTTCCAACCCAAACCATCCCATGACTCTGCGATTCCACGATTCTGTGATTCCATGATTCTCTGTGCCCACGCTGGGGCTAAAGTCCTCCTGCTCCCAGAAATTCCAGAGGCTGCAGGTACCTCCAAAGCCTGGCTCCATCCCACCCCCTCCGCCCCTTGGGATCACACAAGCTGGACATCTTTGCAATAGAAACATATTTCTGATACAAATTTCCCTGGAAAATGCAAGATAACCTCCAAAAATGTTATTTTCTTTTTTTTTTTTTGACTTCAGATACAGCCCCAGTGGTAATTAGGCAAAGCCGTCAGTGACCAGGGTGACTTTTGCCACATCCCAGGTGGCCCCTGCTCACCCCAAGGGTCGGGCAAAATGAAAACTCTTCCTGCAAACGCCAGTGGGAAAAATCCGAGTGGGAACGACGTTATCAGTGCTGGCATAAACGAGAGGTCATCACATCTCTGCGGCAACCACCTCGACAGAAAGGTGGAAATCCCAAGCCAGCTGAGAGTTTGTGTGGCTGGAGGAAAAGTGGTGCTGGATAAATTCATCCCACACCTGACCCATCCAAGCGCTTCCGCCAGCACCAGGACGCTGATGGATCTGAAGCAGGCGTCACTTTGACCCAGGAGAAAACCCGAGGTGCTCTGATTGCAACATCCCGCGAAGCCATCGTTAGGGCCTTCATGGCAACAGAGAAAATTGGATTACATTATTCCAGGGCTAAACAGCCCCAGGATTGCAGGGAAGCCAAGAGGATGGAGCACGACGAGCCACAGGTGGCTCCAACTGCGGACAAAGACCGCGGCGATTGCAGGAGAATTGGAAGTGGTTTTGTGCCTTTTGGAATTATAGAGGACCAGCCCAGGAGTGGCAGCAGAGGAAATCACACCTTCATTTTCTCCTGGGTTCCTCAGGCTCTGTTTTTTCCTAAGTAATGGGTGTAAATCAGAGGGACTTGATGCATTCCACATGGATCCTGGTTTCCCTAAGGATCATGTTTTCCATCATGGTTTTATTTAAATGAGGGTGTCGCTCACGTCACAGTGAGGTGAGGGAGGCTGAAAATTCCCAACACGCCCCACGACCACCTGAATTCTCTGCCCTTTAAAACACCAAACCACTTCTGTAAGGACCAGAATTCCCTGAATTAAAATCCCAAGGGAAAAGCAGGCACGGGGCAGCTCCTTTGCGTTGGTTTCAAACCTTTTCCATTAAATTATAGGATCACAGAATTCCAGAATGGTTTGCGTTCAAAGGGACCTTAAATCCCATCCCACCCCTGCCATGGGCAGGGACACCTCCCACTATCCCAGGGTGCTCCAAGCCCCAGTGTCCAGTCTGGCCTTGGACACTCCCAGGGATCCAGGGGCAGCCACAGCTTCTCTGGGCACCCTGTGCCAGGGCCTCCCCACCCTCCAAGGGAAGAAATTCTTCCTAAATTAATTAATTATTACTCTTCCTAAATTAATTAAATTATTAACAGAGTTTATGGGACAATGAGGAGCATTTGAGACCCTGCCCATGGCTCTTCTTCCCTGGCTTCCTCCCTCAAGCACAGCAGCATCTGCTCCCTTCTCCCCATCGTTCCCAAAAGGGTCAGCGGTTCCCATTTGGGGTTTGCAGGTGGCCAAAAGAGCAGGGATTTGGCTCTTGCCAAAATGTCCCTGTCCAAATCCAAATCTGAGCCAAACCTGCTGATTTTCTTTGTCAAAGCCTTGTCAAACCTCACCAACATTTTGCCAAAAATCCCTCCCAGCCCTTGTCAAAGCCTTGGCTGATTTCAAACTGTGGAAAACCACACTGGGACACCCTTTTGACAGCAAACCAGCAGAGCAAGAGTTATGTTTTAAGTGGCATGTTCCGAAAACTCCACATTTTATTTATTGCTGTGGTCCCTCGGCCTCTTCCTGGCATCAGGCTCTGCATCTGTGTCCACGAAAAAACCTGGATGTGGGAGGCTTTGCCACGTGCCCTGACCACGGTTTGGCTATTCAGAGAATGAAAGCAAATAAAACTCAAGCCAGAGAATAAAAATCACTTCACTCTTCAGCTGTAGGATAAATCAACCTCGTAAAACACGAATACCATTTGTTTTAATAAAAGGGAGCCCACAGGGAGCTGGTTCATCCCAGCTCTGAATTCTTTGTTCACAGGTTATGTTTTGCATGTTCCCAGTGGGGGGTCCACCCCTCGCTGCCCAGCAGGTCACACACAGAGGTGTCTGGGCTCCGGAATATTGTTTTTCCATGTATTTTCCATCCCCTTTACTCCTTCACAAAAGGCACGAACGCGTCAAAGCCTCGCCAGGCTGACATTGATTTGCGGCGCATCGTAAACATTTCACCTTCAGTTCTGTCCGCTGAGCAAAGAGGAGCTGTGGAAAATCTCATTCCTGCTCCGGTGTCTTTCTGTCTGCACAGAATTAGCAAATATCCAGGTCTGAAATAACACCTGAAGCACCTCATCAAAAACACGGGGATTTTTCTGTTGGTTATTTCAGGTTATTTCAGGGGATGGCCCCATCGCCGTGAGGATTTCAAGGCTTTGTGCTGCTGTGGTTTTATTCCCTTTGTTTTCCTGCATGTGGCTTGGACCAGGAGAGAGGTTTGGCCTGTGTGGGAAAGGGGCAGGGAATGTGCAAAACCCCGCCGAGATCTCCCAGGTGTCACCTCTTGGGCTTCCCCAGGATCCATCGGCCTCTTCCGGCTCCTCCCCAGCGCTGCAGCTCCAAATTCTCGGCCAAAAAAATTCAAGTCTGTTCTGACCATTCGTTTCCCTTCTGTGCAGCGTACATTTAGGGATTAATTTGAAATCAGCAGAGCAGTGCCTTGGGAGGGATGAGATGGGAGTTCTGAATTTAGCAGATTCAGAAACATTTCCTCCCGATGCCTCATTCTGAAATGGCAAAACTGATCCGCTTAAAAAAAAATAGAGGCTAAACATCAACGGGATTAACCAACCCTAAAAAACCCCTCCAGATCTCCTCTAGGATATGAGGAAATTATTTAGCTCGACCCTAAAAAAAAAAAAAAAATCTATTTTACTTCATTTGAATCTACTTTCTCTCAGTTTGGCCCATTAATTGCTTTAAAAATTGCTTCTCCACACAGTTTGACTTCACTTCCAGTAGGAACAAACTTCAGCTACCTAGAAATCTGATTTTTTTTAATACCCACTCGTTATGAATTTTTATGGCCTAGCAAGATTTTAGGGAGTACAAACTCCCTCCATTATGAATTTTTATGGCCTAGCAAAATTTCGGGGTATAAACTCTCCCCATTATGAATTTTTATGGCCTAGCAAAGTTTTGGGGGTATAAACTCCCTCCATTGTGAATTTTTATGGCCTAGCTAAGTTTTTTTTGGGTTTAAACTCCCCCCAAGCCACCATTGAAAGCAANTGCAGAATCAATGAATGTTCAATGCATTTATGAAGAATATATTATAAAAATACAAAATAGCATCTTCTAATAAATGTGTATAAATATATAAATAAATATAAAAATATAAATAAGGTAGCAAAATAAAATAAATAATAGCAAAAAAAAAAAAAAAGAACAACAGAAGTGCTGATTTGGAAGTCAAAAATAGCTCTGAAAAAATTGCCAAGGCCATCAAGGCAGGGGTAATATCAAGATATAGTGGAGGAAATTAAAAACTCTAATAATTTATTGGATTGCTGGAAGATCCTAGGGCTGGAGCTGCTGGATACACACCTGGTACACGTTAAAAAATTGAATTATACATTGTACATTGAATAAAAAGGCCCCGTGTGTTGCTGAGCCATCAAAATATCTTCTTCAATATCCAGAACATGAAGAAATAGGGAATTTCCTCTTTTCCTTTTCACCCTCTCCATGCAGGAACTTCCTGGAGGGAGCCGCGATGGAGCATCCTCCACTGAGGCTTCATCCCCTGCGCGGGCCAGGCTGGAGCTTGGGATGATGAGCAGGGACCACCCGGAATGTTTGCACATTCCCAGGGCCTGGAGCTGTCCAGTTCAAAGGATAAGAGTCGGAGGGGGAGAAAAGGGTTAGATGGGATATTGGGAAGGAATTCCTGGCTGGGAGGGTGGGGAAGGGCTGGGATGGCATTCCCAGAGAAGCTGGGGCTGCCCCTGGATCCCTGGCAGTGTCCCAGGCCAGGCTGGACGGGGCTTGGAGCAGCCTGGGATAGCAGAAGGTGGCCCTGCCCATGGAGGATGAGCTTGAAGATCCCTTCTAACCCAAACCAGTCTGGAATTCTGTTCCAGAGATACAAAACCTGGGATCGTTACTCTGCTACAACCCCGCCAAAAACCTATTTTAAGACCTTACATTTCTGTTTTCTTCCCAAAGCCTCCTCTAGAAGGTGCAGCAATCCCCAGGCTGGAGCGCGGAACCCAGGGCAGGAATTGCCCTCCCTTCCTCTGCCAGGTGACAAAGGAGTCGCTCCACCAGGGGAACCGGAGGAACGGGGGCACATCCCGGTTGTCACACGGGTTTAATTTGAGCTGTGCCATTGGGGAATGGCATAAAAGGACATCAGGATCATCCAAATGGATCTCACCGGGAAGCAAATGACATCATTTGCTCTTCCATGCCAGTGCACGTGCAAAACAGGCAACGTGGGAAATGAGATAAAAAGGGGGAAATAGGAAAAGGGAGCTGGAGAAGAAAATACCTGGGGTGGCAGCAGCAGGTTGAGCCCTCATCCTGGGGAATGGGTGGAAAGATTGGTCATCAGACCTGTGAAATATGAAAAAAATTATAAATAAATATGTATTNTATGGATATAAACATAAATAATATAATAAATATAAATATTTTAAAACCTGGAAGCTCAACATCATTAAAACAACTCACAGACTATTAAAATACACCCCTCCCATACTTCCTAAAAACCCCCAATTAATTCCATTTCCCAAAGCCTCTGAGCAGGACATCAGACAGGAGGGCTGTGAATTCCCCCCGATATCCACCTCCGAAGCCAAGCCGGGCTTTCTGTCTTAATCAGGGCTCCCAACAAACTGGAAGTCACTCCTGGAACACGGTGCAGTTTGCCCCGATTAGGCACAGCCAAGAATCATCCCTAATGGAACAACGTCCGTGCGGCAGCAGGCGCACACGAGATAATTTAAGCAGGAGGAAATGGGCTTTGAAGTGGTCCCTGATGAGGTTTTGCTTGCTCCTAAGAGAATCCAGATGGATTCCAGAGCTTTTTTAAAACCACTTTCTAAAATTGCCCCCCCTCCCCGTCATTAGGGAGCATTATGGTGATGCTCTGCAGTTGGGATTTTATGGGGAAAAGGATTTCCAAGTGGGATTTCCCTGGGAAATGTCCGCCCTCAGTACCTGAACCCCCACTCTGACATTTCATTCCCTGTCCTGCACAATCCCTGGGCTTTGCATTTTGCTGGGAATCCATCCTGGGCCAAATCCTGCCTTCTGCTATCCTTGGAAGCTCACTCATCCTGACTTCCTGGGGGTCGTGCTATGGGAATTGAGAGTGGCCCGAACACTCGTGGTTTCACCCCTAAATGTTCATTCGTGGTTTTCACAGCTGCAGAGTGGAGCAAACCCAGGGGACAGCCACGTGGATGCTCCACGGGGAGGTGAATTAAGTGTGTTATTAAAGGAATCCCTGATTTCGCACTTTGCTGGGAACTGCCCTGTGGAGCCACGGAACACCCAGCCAGGAATCCGGGACTTTTGGATTTTATCTGTGCTTAATGCTTTGTCTCCAAAGCGAGGGAAGCTTCATGTTGGATGCTCCAGCTGGCTCGGGCTGTGCAAGCCAAGGATGCTGCAGCTAAACCAGGGACACCCAAACAGCCACCGAGCCCAAATCCAGGCTAGGATTGGCTTCCTGCTTGGAATTTTAAGGAAGACACACACACAGACTCATCGTACCTATAATTAAAACCTACAACTGAACCCTACCATGAGCATTCCAGCCCTTCTCCCGACCCAAGCAGTTGCAGCAGGTCCTTCCCATCAGGATAGGGGTCACCAAACCTTGTTTTCTTTCTTCTCCTCTCTTTTTTTCCCCAAGATTTGACCTTCAGAAGGCAATTCCTGGGCAACCCTCGCAATGAGCGCCTTCCCCCCACGCGCGTTAAGTGCTGGGGAAAGCTATCAGGCAAAGAAAATTGATTTCCTTTCAGAGGCAGCCCCGGAGGCGGCGAGGGATTTGATTTCCCTGGAAGGTTGTTCTGTTCAATGCTAACATTATTTAAAGGCTTTTCAATGGAGCTGAGCTCCACAACACCTCATCACGGAGGGAAATCAGCCTGCTGATCGCACTCTGCCCACGGCCCCCGCTTTCTGGGGAGCTCTTCTTCCCGCTGGAGATGCTCTCCACCTGGGAATGAGGTGCATCCATCACAGCAGCCTGGACAGGATGGCAAAGGGAAGGAGACCAGCGCTGTGCAGGAACTGCTGGAATTCCTGGCTGCAAAGTTGCAATGGTTCTGTTCAAACACACGGGATTGGCGTTTTCCTGCCGTGCTTTCGAGCACTTCGCAGGGTTTCATCCATTAATCACAAGTTCCGGGCTGGATCTTTTTGGACTGGCTGTTTCCTTTCCGTAAGGAACCTGCCAGGAGTTTCGAATCTTCGGGAATGCGGCCATTTATTTGCACACTGCTTTACCAACTGTGTGAGCAGCACTTATCACCCCCGCACCTTTGCATTTGTGGAACTGAACACGTTTCTACAAGGGAATGAAGTAACACACATTCTTCTCAGGCTTAGCCAGCAAAGCTCTTCCAGTGTTGGGTTTTTTCCCCCTCTCTGTAAAGGCCTTCCAAAAAATGAGATGACTTTGGGGTTTATAAAAAGTATTGGCTGGAAGTGTTTGTGTTTTCAGTGAAAACTCTGAACCGTAAAACCATAGAAGGGTTTGGGGTGGAAGAAACCTCAAAGCCCATCCAGTTCCCCTTCCACTATCCCAGGTTGCTCCAACCCTGTCCAACCTGGCCCTGGACACTTCCAGGATGAGGCAGCCACAGCAGTGGTAGGCAGGTTGAAAAAAACTTGTTGCCCACTCAAAAAATAACATTAAATATATTTTTATATTGCAAAACTTTGGTTTAATTGATGAATCTTCTCACAAAGGGGAAGATTACCAGGTGATACCTCCTGCGCAGTCTAACAGGGGAGCGCCCTGCAGCCTGGCAAGAAATGGTTAAAGTTACCAGAGCTGGGACTCGAAATTCAGCCTGGTACAACTGAAATCAGCCGGACTCAGTTCCAACGTCACACAACCTAAAATTTAATACAAACCAGAGCAATTTACCCAGTGCAGCACGAATCAGGCACCAGGGCTGGCTCAGCAGCCCCAGGCTTGCCCTCTTCCCCCTCTCCCCCCTCTTCCAGCCGTCCTAACTGCAAAGAAACTCTGGTTTTCTGAGCTTTTCCTGCTAATTGAATCTCATTTACTGCAGGCCTGCCTGCCTTTACAATGAGCTGGGGGATCATTTCTGCCCAGACGCTGGGACTCGGTGGAGTTGCAACTCATAACTCAAATGTGCCCCTTGCAAAGAGGGTTTAGAGCCCCCAAAGGAATAAATCCAGCACTCTGTGACCCTGGAAAGTCACCTCCCTGCAGACACGGAGGAGTGTGGGATCTCTCATCCCCCAGCTCCCAAAATCCAGAGCTTTTCCAGCCCCCCCAGGCGTTGTGGGGCAGAGCTGGCTCTGGTTCTGACGTATTCCTCCAGATAAATAGGGATTTTTAAACTCCTTTTCCCCGTTTGCCATTAGAGTGATTAATGAAAGGAGAGGAAAAACAGATAAGGAGAGGAAAAATGAATAAGGAGAGGAAAAACGGATAAGGAGAGGAAAAATGGATAATGAGAGAACAGCAGCCCCCCATGGCCCATCCCTCCAGCTTGGAGATGGATGAGGTTGGGAAGAGGAGCCAACAGGCCACGCTGAAATCCCATCCCAAATCCAGGTTTAATATTTATAGCTGCGACAGAGCACCACGAGCCTGAATCCCACACAGGGGTTGAATTATTGGGAGTTTTCCCCACTCTTCCCCTTCACCTCCAGCAGCAGCAGCAATTCCAGATGGAAGCAGCCCAGCAGTGGCTCAGCCAGCAAAGCAATTTGCCAGTCAACAGCTGCATTAACCAGGAAATCCCCCGGGGCAAAATTCCTCCTTGAGCCGCAGATTCCTTACTGGAGTCCCCAGCCCTCCAACAACTGCATTTTAATAACTTTAATAACCCCAATCCTGCGAGCTCAAGTTCAAGATTAAGTTCGGAGCTTTTATTGGACTTATTTGGGTGCAGGAGGGTTTGGAGTTGTTTCTCCTGTCAGAGGTTTGGCCCTGGGCTTGCAGATGGATGCTCAACTCAATTGCTTCAGGTTAACAATTTTTCCTTCAGTTCTCCAACTCTTCCTGAAGTGCAAAGTGGAAGAAAGAGAAACCTGGGGGTTTATGGGCGTTTAAAGTTCACGAGGAGGGAGGTCCCCTCTGAGGAGCACAAGTGTGGCTGCAGGCATGGGAGAAATCCATGGAAACGTCTCCTTCTGGGATGGTCGCCATCGCCCTGCCCTCTCCGATGGAGGCGGCATCCGGACACCAGCACTTCCCAAACCTCAGGAGAACTGAGGAGCTGCTGCCAGGAGCCTCCATGCTCGTTAACACCTCCTCATCTGCAAGTCTGGCAGCTGAGGGGTTGGACCTTCTGCATATGGGACACGTGGGAATTTGGACCCATTGCTGATAGAAGACGCCCAACCCAACATGATGGAAGATCCCCAAAGTGATGGAAGACGCCCAACCCAACGTGATGGAAGAACCCTAAAGTGATTGAAGATGCCCAGTTCAGTACGATGGAAGACACCTAACCCAATGGAAGATGCCCAACCCAACATGATGGAAGATGCCCAATCCAACGTGATGGAAGTTGCCCAACCCAGCGTGATGGAAAACACCCACCACAAAATGACGGAAGACACTCAATCCAATGTGATGGAAGATGCCCAATCCAGCCACTTTGGCACAGCCAGCTCAGCGCCAGGATTTTGACCTGGAGAAACTGGGGAGCACGGCCAGCCCCACTGAGCAGGGCAACATGGGCAGAGGAGTTCCCACCACTGTAGCCACACTCCTGCAAGAAACTCGTTGCTCCCAGAAGATCTTTTCCTTTCAAGCCTGGGTCCAGTCCCAGAACTGGCTTTAGCCCTGTGATGAGAATTCCGGACTGGTTTGGGTGGGAAGGGACCTTAAAGCCATCCCATTCCTCCCCCTGCCAAGGGCAGGGACATCTCCCACTATCCCAGGGTGCTCCAAATCTGGTCTGGAACATTTCCAGGGATGGGGCAACCACACCTTGATCTTCCCCACAAATGCTACCATTTCCAAAGGAATTCTACCACGTGCCCATGCGGCACCGAAAATAGGGGAAACAAAAGCAAAACTGCAAATTCCCTCTTTTCTAACATGAATGTGTTGAGTCATGAGTTAATTAATGAGAAGTTCCACGTGAAAGCTCCAGAATGAGTCTCCAGCTCTCTGAGTCAGACACCCACAGGTTGGAGGAGGGAAGGAAGAGGGGGAGAAGGGCTTTGCAAAAGGATGCCCTGAGGAGCAGGAGCAGGAATGAGGGGCCATCCACCCGTCACATAATTCCCAAGAAAGAGTTATATGGAGCATGATGAGAGATGTCAAGGCTCAAAAAAAAGAACAAAACCCAAAACGAAATAAAATGCCAGACGTCTACAAGCAGCAATTTGCCAGAAAAAGCAAAACAGCTGAGGAGGAGTAATCCGAGCCATATTATTTTCTCATTTTCTTCATTAATTTTAAATACCAAAACTTACAGCAAGGCAGGCCCTGAAAAAAAAAAGAAAAATAAAGGAAATTTAACTCTTTCTTTTCTATGTGAATCAAGCAGCAGAGATTTTTCTAGTGAAGTCTCCCTTCGATTGGAGAGCATGGGACCAGGGACACAGAGCAGGGCTGGCTGCTGAAGACCATGCCAATGTGCTGAACTTGAGAGTTACACCCAGCTTAGACCTCACTGGGGGCTCCAGCCCAGCTCTGGATGGGGAGATCTGGGGAAAGCCTCCAAACACTTGGACAGTTCTGCTTTCCCTCCTCAGGGTGCCAGGGAGGGCGGTGGCCAGCTCTCCCTCCTGTCACAGGTATCAGGACAGATCGTCTTCCTGAGCTCTGCTCTGTGTCCCTGAACACCACAGAGAGGAGTGACCTCCCAAAAAGGGAATTATTCCCAAGCCAACCTGTGAGAAACTCTCCTGTTTGGTTTGGGATTGAACCTGTCCAGGTGCTCACCATCCTCCTTTCCTTTTCAGTTCCTTCTCTCTGGACGCAGCCAGAGCCTCAGCCCAGTTTGACCAGTAACAACTGAAATCACTGGAGTTTATTCCTCATTCCTGCCAGGCGCTGGGATAGCTGGGCCTGAAGGATTCGACGAGACAGGTAGGAAACAAAATGTGATCCATTAGTGGAGACACCTTGGAGTAAAGGTAAGGAACACCTGGAGCACACGGAACCCGTCACCCTGCTGTGACACCGAGTGACAGCCACCAGCAGTGTCAGAAATGCCTCAAAAGCACCAAATCCATCATATGCACCAGGTCCAGCAGCCCCCAGAGCTCCAGATCCCTCTCCAGCCAAGCCCTCAACGTCCAGACTTCCAAGTTGATTGCCAAAGGGAAAACAATTCCTGCAGTTTTTATTGCCAAGAAGCTGCTTCACTGATGACTTGTAGAGGGATTTCTCTTCCCAGCTTTCACCCCCAGCTTGCACCTCCTTATCCTGCACTTCTCGTGGTGATGAAGACAAGACACAAATGCCTCGGACAGCACGAAGCTGCTGGTTTTCATCTCCCTGACAAACACAGGCCAGGCCCCAAACCCTTTCCATCCAAATTCTCTTCCGAAAAAGAATATTTTATTTCCATAATGGCAGAGGATTCAGAGTTTGGGTTTTTATTCCTGAAACCCAAGCTAGAGGTGCTCCAGGTCAGGGGGTTTAGGAGAAATCTGGAAAACTCCACAGCCTGACCCTTCCAGCTGGTGGCAATGCTCTGCCTGAAGTCATGGTCACACAAGTCACCTTTTGAATAAAACACAGAAATCGTGTCCCAGATAAGAGCTGAAGTTTTTGGAGTCTCTATTTCCACGTGTTTTGATTTGGAAGTGAAGAGAAACGTGAGCAGCAAGGACCTGCTCCTGCTCCCACAGCAACACCTACTGCTGCCTCCTCTGGCTTTCATCCCAAGTTTCACTTTTTCCCACTGACGAAACCAGGATGAGAAAAAGCAGGAAAGAATGATTCCTGTTCGGGATCTGTTTCCATAGAAACACCGAAATTAAGAGGCAGAGGAGCCTTTTAACATCCCCCGGTCCCCCCAGTGCCAGCGCAGCAGCGAGACCCAGGCCCGGAGATCCGAGGCCTGCTCACACCCGAACTGACAAAATTTCCATGGGAATTCTGTGGAATTCCTGCCAGCACCGACTTGTGAGCCATCCCAAACAGAATTCCAGGCTGCTGGGATTTAACCAGGGAGCCAGCACTCCACGCGAGCATCTCCCAGGGGCGCTCCTTGGCTGTGAGGGGCACGAGCCGCCCTCACGCCGCCGCCGCGGGAGCTCTCGGATGTACTGAACTGACAAGATGCACAAAAATCAAGCAAGGAGGACACGGGAGTTACTTGGACAGGGTTCACAGGTTTGCAGTATCCAGATGGAACGCACAGCTCCTCCAAGAACGTGAATATCGTCTCTTTTTTCCTTTTTTTTTTCCCTTTTGGAGCAAATTAACGTGGGCCACCAGCCAGGCTGTGTCAAGAGGAACGTTCCCATAAGGGAAGCAGTCACGGCACAACTCCTTTGTCCCAAAAAACCAGCGCTGTGCTTCCCACTGCTGCTGGGTTTAGGGATAACCTGAGCAGACAAAGCAGGTTCCCAGGCTCCTACCTGGCAGCAAAATCCAGGGAATCTTCTGGTCCTGGTGTGCTCCAGTGCTGGCTGGGAAGGAGGAATTTCATCTTCTCCTTTGGAAATGAAAACATATGTGCCAAAAAAAAAAAAAACAAAAAAACCCAACCCAACAACCCTGAAGCATTAATGAAAACTGGATGCTGCTTCTCGTTACTTTCTAAATTTGAGAAATAACAGGAACAGCGAAAAATGTGCAAAGGAATGTTCTTCCCCCTCCACTCAACGGCAACAAGCTTCTCCCTGGGAGTTTGCAGCACCATCCCTGCTCCATAAAAACACAATAAAACCATCGGGAGAAACGCTAGAAGAGATTGACAGAGTAAAACAAGAACAAAGTATAAACCCAGAAGCATCAAGAGTAAGCTCTTAAGTCCCTTCTTCCTAATCTTCCCAATGATCTCCTCCACTGCTCTGTTTTATTACCTCTCAGAAGGGTTTTAGCTTTAATATAGATTGGAATTACTGGGGAAAGGAAACATTTTAAACATTTAGGCATCCTAACTTTTTCAAGAGAGGTTTCTTAACCTTTAATCCTCCTTCCTCCACCCGCGGGCCACGCAATATGCGAGGGAAAAGGTCAGGAACGTGGACAAAGGCAATAATCTGAGTCTAACCCACTTTCCTGCGGCCCAGGCAATCAGCAGTCAGTGCACAAACACACAGCACAGGCTTTGATTGCTGCTGAGGGCTCCTGGGCTCAGTTTAAATACTGGCAAGTGTTTAAATCACTCCACAGGCGTGGATGGGCAAGGAGAAGGGCTGGAAGGGACAGAGAGGGGCACTGGCAGTAGAGGGGTCGTAAAACCATCAGATGGTTTGGGTTGGAATCTTAAAACCCATCCCATCCCCCCCCTGCCGTGGGCAGGGACACCTCCCACTGTCCCAGGGGGCTCCAAGCCCCATCCAGCCTGGCCTTGAACACTGCCAGGGATCCAGGGGCAGCCACAGCTGCTCTGGGCACCCTGTGCCAGAGCTGGGCCCTCTCCCAAGAGCTCAGGCCTGGCCAGGCAGCTCCTTGGCTGACGCGAGTTGGTTCTTCCCCCTTTTCCCCAGCCCGTGGGTGGTTTTGGGGCGATCAGCGTGTTGTGATCAGCTCTGAGAGCCCTGCTGTGCCCAGCCCTGGAGCTCCTCAGGGGCTGTCACAACACAGTGAAGGACGCGTGGCCCTGGCCGAGGTGGCTGTCACAGCCCCATCACTGCTGTGCAGCCAGCAGCTCCTCCGGCTCCGGGCGTGGATCCCAGCAGTTTGCAAAGCAAACAGCAGCAAAATCAGCTCCAGATCCCGCCGGGCCCAGCAGCTCCGTGGAAATCCTTAGCGCTGCCACCATAAATATTCAGGAGGTGCCGCAGGGAGCAGTGCCTTCATTTCCTCTGCCCTCTCGCTGGCAGGGTGACAGCTCTGCAGCCACGGACACTTCCCCGGCATCCTCGGGGAGTCTGGAGGGACAGTGACGCTTACACCGGGCAATGATGTGCGACAAAAGAGATGTCGCAGCCCACAGCCACCCCGCCTCGGTGACCTTTGGGAAGCTGCCCGCTTTATCAGCTCCACAGCGCCCAGGCTAATGAGAAATGCCATTTTTTCCACACCTTAATTCACCCCCAAAAGGCTCCCAGAGGAACAGGGAAATAGGTGAGGCTGCTGGTGCACCCAGGGCTGGAGCTGGGTCCCAGGGACCAGCTGAAGGCAGCTTCTCCCTGGTGAAAAAAGTGAGCACAACAGAGAAGAGTTTTAAAAGGCACTCAGCCCTTCTGCTGGTTTTCCACGTTAAACTGATTTACTCGGCGAAACATTTTGCCCCAAGGCTTTCCTCCCTCAAACTGATTCACTCCAGAAGTTGTTTTACTCAGGGCAGAAAGGACGGGCAAACCCAGGAGTCTCCCTGCTTTCTCCAGAGCTGTTCGGGCTGGGCTGGGAGCAGCTGAGCTGGGGTTGCTCCCAAGGGATGCTGACCTCAGGGTGATGAAATGATCTCACCACGACCTCTGGGCTCTCCTTTGTTCCTCTATGGAGCTCACAGCTCGTGTGTCTCATCCCCAGAGCTGCCAATGAGTGACTGTGGAGCGGCTGGAGGGAGATGAATAAAGATGTGAATTTGAATATTCAAGTACACAGAGATGTGTTGGTGCTGCCTTTTGTTAGACACACCAGACACTGATTCCTACCTTCTGTCAAAACTGAAGATTCGGGAGACAGCACAAAATGTTGGGTCTGCTGTGCAGAGCTGGAAAAAAATCCTACGAATCCAAGGAAATTGTGTGCTCATTGCTGCATCTCTGGGGTTTCATCTACAGGTTCGAAGGAAACATGAATTCCACTCCAGCTGAATGATCCTGGGGCTGTCAAAGCCATACATCTGTCTGGGAGGTAAATGACTTTTAAAATTCCAAAAAAATTCAGCAGGGGATCAGCAAAACGGACCAGGGATGATCCCTTCCAAACCAGCACTGCCCAACGGGATTCCAAAGAATCTCATTTCTTCTGATCGGTATTTATCCACCCCAGAGGATCACACTGATTTATCCCACGGATCAACCGATGGTTAACCCCACTGACCTCCTTCTTTTCAGTCGTTTGGAAGACCCTGGCAGCTGAGAATGCAAACAGCGTGCGCCGAAGGAGCTCTCTGCGGGCTGAAATCTGCCGTGCGGGATGGGAACCCACAGCACTTCACGGCTCCGTCACACAGACAGGGACTTCCAGCACACTTCCCTCTCCCTTTGATCACCTCGCAGGTCTCATCTGTTCCTATCAGAACTTTTGAAGAGGGAATGTCTGATGTTTTCCTCTGAAGTGGATGTGAGGGAGCGAGGAGCCTTTATTTTAAGTTTCCTTGAGGAAGGAGGAGGTTGACACGCGCAAAATGGGAGTTTTCAGTCATTTGTTTTGAGTCGTTCCAACACAAGGAAAGGAATCTGTCGGTGACACGCCAGGAGGTTGGTTGTTATTCCTGAACTGGTGAAAAAAAAGAGAATATTAAACCCACGGGGAACGTGTTCTGGAAATTCTGCTTTTTCTTATTCTTCCTGAAGGATAAAGAAGCATTCATGGAATGAGGCGTCAGCAAAAAGGCAAAGTGGGAACCAGGGTTTGGTGACAGAATTATGTAACAGCACCTCACCAGGTTTGGCAGCAGAAGGGTTCTGTTCTGCACGATAAAAATGCTCTCCAAGTGAAGAGGCTGAACTTTAAATACATAACAAAGCAAAGTGCAGTAATTTGAATAATTATTTACCTCATGACTCCACCCCAGGCTCCTCTACAGCAATAATTTTACCCCCAAGTACCAGGCGGATGCTGGAGAGCCCAGACAGGGAGTTCACACCTGGATTCTGCTTCACTCAGTGACTCAGAGGAGGAAATATCTGGGAATTCCAAACATGCAACATCTATTGGTGGCTACTTGCATCCCAGTTTTTTCTAAATGCATCAGAATGTCTTCTAGAAACTTTATTGAGCTCTGAACGTGGTCAACAAGAATCTGAGGAGGCTTTGCAAGATGGTTTTCTGGGCTGATCCCTGAAATTCTGGGCACTATTTAGGTCGTTTTTCACAGAGCTGAGTCGAGATTTGCTCCTAAAACATGGGAAAAAAGAGGAACATTTCGGGATTTTCAGCATCCCTGCTATGGCACGTGCAACGTGCTGCACAGGGACTGACTTCCTCAAGCTTCCAGCCAGGAGGTTTGGTTAAACTCCATAAATTTCAACAGAAAGGGCCTCCAACTGTCTTGCCTCACTCGTCAAAAGAGACATTTCATCACAACATCCATCAGCCATCCCAGCTCCTCTGAGTGGGAAGGTCTGGGATTTCTGGTTTCACGTTCTGCCAGATGCTGGGCTCTTTCATTCCCTGCCAGACAGGAACAGCCCCATAACTCACAGGCAGCACACGATGCCGTAAACCTTCTTGCGAGACATGCCTCCCATCCGTGAGGGTTAAAAAAGATGACCCCATCTATTTAAAAAACAATAAATGAGGAATCTGCTGGAATAAGAAGCCCATTAGGCATGGCACTGGTTTTAAGCAGGAATTCTGCCTCCTCTGATTCTCTAACACTCCCCAGATGGAGAAAGAAAGAGTGCCCGAAATAGAATCAGCCTATGAAAGGCAGATTTGGATATAGCTCTGAGGGGAACCTGTCTCCTCACCTGGCACCCAGCACATCTGGCACACAGACCCCGAGCCCAGAGCCTGGAATGCCACATTCCAGAGCAGATGGATGGCTCAGGACCACCAGGACTCGGAGCAATTCCACGCTGCCAAGCCTGGTGTCTTTGCCACCAGCAGATCCCAGGAGAGAGCTCCAGGTCCTCCAGCTCCTTCTGGATCTCTCCATCCAGGAGCTGGGACCTCAGGAAGGAGCAGTCCTGATACAAACCAGTCCCTTTCCAAGTCCAGCTTCAGTGTGGACCAAATTCAGGTCACATTAAACTTAATCCAGACTGTTTCTGGCCTCCAGCTTGGGCGACAGCCTGGGCACTGAATTATTGATACAAGAATTCCCTGAAGGCCCAGATTTGGAGTGGGAGCGACACCTCGCAGTCATAAATGTAAATATCTCCCAAAACACCCACCCTGCAAACATTCCCTGTTCCCACGGGCCGTGTTGGATTCCAGCATCCCTGAGGTGCTGCTGGAAGGGATCCTGGAAGGGTATCCGCTGGAAGGGACACCTGGAGAGAAAGGAGATGGGAACCCCTTCACTCTCCCCACAGGAGCGAGGAGGAGCAGCTCACGCTTCCCAGGAAAAATATTCCTGTTTAATCCCTCCTAAAGAAATCATAAAGCTTTTAAAGCTCAACTGCTCTGTCTTCAACCAAACACGAAAAGCCACAGTAAGAACTGAGATGATTTAATGCCTGCCTCAGCCTCAGATCCGTTTGGATAATCCCACATCAGGGCTCCTATTGGAAGGATGCCCCTGGAAATGGCACATTCCGGTTCAGGGAGGTTGATAAAATTCTCTCTTTGGTGAAAATACAAACTGGGAGTTTCCAGGGAAGCTGTGCTGGTAAAGGATTCCCAGTAAATCCCCATAAAGTAGAGTCAGAGGCAGGCAGTTTACTGGGAAAAGGCCTTTTCCCCCTCACTGTCCATTGGGATGGACATTCCAGCAGGCAGGGACGAGACAAAGGAGGAAATCCCTTTCAGGTTCACAGCAACACATCCAGGGGGGAATGTCTTCCCAAAAAGAAAACAAATCACGCAAAGACTTATTTAAAAGTCTCTTTCCCCAGTGGTAGCCAGCAAATCTCTGGGAATGCCAGAAGAAAGGGATTGCTCATGTAAACACATCCATTTCCAGGGGAAGTTTACTCTTCCTAGAGCCAGAGGATGTTTACTTCTGTGGGAAAAGAGCACGTTAAAACCTTTCCTCCCTTCCCCACCATCCCCGTTTCCCTGGCACTCAGGATCAGGCATTCCTCATTCCCGAGGTTTCATGGGTCAAGGGAAGGGGGAGGAAAAATAAACACAAGGAATGAAATGGATCAACAAAAAGGCCAAGCTGGGGTTTGGAGGCTAAAAATTCCCTGCCTAGGGCAGTGACAAAGGATGGCTGAGAAGTGTCAGCTCTGTGGGGCGATCCCAAAGATCCCCTGGACCACAGGCTGAGATCCCACTCCCTCCCTCTGCTCTTCGGAACCACAGGGAATGCGGCTGGAATGCCGGGGAGGCCAGGCATGCTCAGCTCCTGAAGTGCTGCAAGCAGGGTTTTAGAGATGCAAAATCAATGCCAACGATTTGAACTCGGGTTTAACGCAGTCCTAATGAAGTTTAATGGGTGCCATTAGGGAAAATTGGGAGCACCAGAGCAATCCGTCATCGTTGCACGGATAAACGGACCACGGCAATAAGGAATAGCCAGTTGTTTTTATTACCACTTCACCAGCTTCTGCTGTATCCAAAGGGAAAACCACCAGGGAGGATCCCGGTGCCTCCAGGTGAATCCCACCTGGTTGACAGCAGGGTGGAACGGGGATTAAAAGCAGCGAAGACCCACGCTAAGGATGAAACCCTGGGTTTGGGGTTTCCAGTCCTATTCCAGGATCTCATCCCTAAGTTTGGAAGACTCCAAGGACAGAGTTTGCACAGCTTCTCCGGGTTCCTGGAAGAGCAGAGAGGAAACAGCTGAAAATTCACTTTTTCCTTATGAAGCAGCTCCTCAGGGGCACCTCTGGCTCCTCTGCTTCCAGAGCAAGGAATCCAGCAAGTCTGGGCACGGAAGGAGGATCCCAGCTCAGGCCTGGAGTTCAGTTTGCAGGCAGAGGGAGGTGGTGATGGGGAAAGTTCCCCCTGCATCCCTATGTCCTGAATTCCTGAGGCTCTTTCCCGTGCTGCAGCCTGCTCAAAGTGCCAAGAGGAAAGCACTGTCCCAAAAAAGGAGCTGTTAAAGAGTCATGGAATGGTTTGCATTGGAAAGGACCTTAAATCTCATCTCATTCCAAGGGCAGGGACACCTCGCACNCTAATCATCTCCATGGTCTCCTCTGGACTCTCTCCAGCAGCTCCACGTCCTTCCCAGGCTGGGATCCCTCAGGAAAAAGAGCAGCTCAGCAACAACAGGAAAACCTGGCCATGAACTTCAGGTTTCACCTCCAAAACTGCTGCAGGTTTTGGCCCCAGAGGCGTTTCCCTGAACTGAACCCGTGTGGATTCTTCCAAAAAGGCTTTCAAAGGAGGAATTAGGAATCCTGTCGTGTGCATTCCTTCCTCTCCCTCAAACTGAGAGCACCAATCTCCGAGGGAAGAATTTAATCAAAGCCAGCTGCTAATTACTTTCCTGACACCAGGGGAGAAGGATGTTGGCATCCAAAAGATCTGGGAGGTTTTTCCTTATTAATATTTGATAAATCTGTAATTGGATCGTTTGATTTTGCAGTCTCCTTTGAATAGAAACTTTATTGAAATGAATCTTTATGAATTCAGGCCACAAACTTCAGGGACTGATAACTCAGGGCTTGATTGGAGTATCGTGAAGTGGCAGCCCTGGAGAGGAGATGAATTGGGATTGCCTAAGGACAGGTCAACACAGGCTGGATGTAATCCAGAGTGCCTCCTATTAGAGGACATAAATTACACTCTGTAAAGAGTTAAAAGTTGAATTTCTCCAATTTCTCATCTCTTTTTTTCCCCTTATTTTTGCTGGAGTTCAGAGATTCCGCATGAATATTTCATTTAAAAGCAAATGAGAATTAAGTGTGCTAACACTGCATGAATAAGAGTTGAGTGGCATCCAGTAGTGCAAGCAAATGTGCTCATGAAAAAGTCCAAAAATCAAAACTGCAATGTTATAGCTACTTCATATATTGTTTAGGAATGGACATCACAATAATCCTGATAAAATAAAGCCAAACCTTAATTAAATGCAATAAGAACACTGTAGGGCTGAGTATTATTACCACGGACACGAAACCAGTGTCTTGCTCTGATTCTGAACTATTGAAACTTCTGGAACTGGTTTATGTTGATAAATTTCTGCTAATAAACCAGCAGCAAAGGAAAATAAATGTCCAGAAATCTCTGGTTAAAAGTAAAATAAATTAAAGGCCTTGTGCAGAGTCGCTGAGGGATGGGAATGCCCAATCCTTTATTTGGGAGAGATTAAAATTCCCCTTCCTTAGCCAGTGGGGCCGCTTGGAACAGCAAAGAAATGGCAAAAAACGAGAAGGAAGATCCTTAATCCTGGTATTCCAGAGGGGTTTGTGTGTGTTTTCCCTCCGGAGCAGGAGCAAGCAGCAAAACAGGCCTTTGGGAGGAGCTTTAGAGGGGATTTGGGATCGGGCACCTCTCCCCGGACAGTTTTAATCCCACATTTCAAGAGCTGCATTGGCTTGTGCAGCCCTGCACACTTCCAGAGATCCTGGATTCCATCCCCCTCTGGAATGATGGCTAAAATTTGAAGTGGATGGGGGAAAAAGTCAAAACACCTTGGAGTGACTTTACAGAATCCCAGACTGGTTTGGGTTCGAAGGGACCTTAAAAGCTCCTCCAGTTCCATGGGCAGGGACACCTTCCACTACCCCAGGGTGCTCCAAGCCCCGTCCAACCTGGCCTGGGACACTGCCAGGGATGGGACAGCCACAGGTGCTCTGGGAATTCCGATGGACAGCGCAAGAAAACCTCGAGAGCCGTGCTGGGATCTTTCCAAGCTGCTCCTGGAGCTCCGGCAGCCNTTTCTCCCCTTTTCCCGTTTTTTTCTCCCTTCCCGTCCCCTGCCGCTGCCTGTTCCCGGCAGCGCCGCTCCTGGGACACTGGGCTACGCCGGGGGAGCGCGGGGGGGGNAAAACCAAACCAAACCAAACCAAAACAAAACAAAACACCAAGTGGGAGTAGCCATTGAAGAAGGTTTTTACTACATTTTCACTATTTTGTATAAATTATCTGAGGTATTTCCCTTTAAGTCACAGTTTTGTGGCAGAAGTGCCACTGATGCTCCCCATTCCCAGCGAAGCCCCGGCTTTGCTCCTTTCCTTAGCGGGAACACTCCCCCCTTAATTCCCTTCAGTAAAACCCCCTTTTCCCTTTTTCTCCCCATTTTCCACTTTATGGATCCCCAGGAATGACTGGGGGGGAATGAGGCCGGTTTACGCTCCGTGACTACCCCTGGTGCCCCCCGCGGGTACTGCCCCGCCGCCCCGGCACCCACGGGCGCTCTTCGCCGCCCATCACAAGGGGCAACACCGGCTTGGGACCACTGAGGGGACACCTCGGCCCCGCCACGACCGATCCCAACACCACCGATCCCGTGGGAACCCCCCCAGCCCCGCCGGACCCCG
>VYXC01013155.1:636834-648498 GCA_013397175.1 Platysteira castanea
GCCGATCCCGGGGGACCCCCCCCGGCCCCGCCGGACCCCGCCGGTATCGCCGCCATGACCGCTTCCCCCTCAGGGGCTCCCACCGCCCCCTCGGCAGCCATGAGCAACCGAGCGCCGAGCAGAGGATTCTGCGCGGTTCCGTGCCGTGCCGATCGAGGTGTCGGTGGATCTACTGGCTCAGCCTGGAGGCGCCCGGCGCGGGCGTGACGGGGGCGGGCAGGCGCCGCCATTTTGCAGGAAGAGGTGAGAGGGGCCGGGGGTTCCTTTCCCTTCTTCCCTTTCCCGTTTCTTTCTCCCCTTTTCCCGTTTTTTTCTCCCTTCCCGTCCCCTGCCGCTGCCTGTTCCCGGCAGCGCCGCTCCTGGGACACTGGGCTACGCCGGGGGAGCGCGGGGGGGGCGGGCGGAGTGTGAGGAGGCTTCGGGGCAGGGGAGTCCAGCGCCTTCCTTTCCCTTTCCTCTTCCCTTTCCTCTTCCCCTTCCCTTTCTCTTCCTCTTCCTTGTCCCCTTTCTGTTCTCTTCCCTCTTCTCCTCTCTTTTCCAGGGGTATCCGGGCCTGTCAGCGAGGGGAGAGCACCGTTTGCCATGGCCAATGTGAGTGAGCGACGCCAGGTTCTGTGGATACCACGGGAACAGTGGAATTGGGGATTAAACAGGGTTACAGACGGGTTTGGGTTGGAAAGGACCTTAAAAATCATTTAATTCCAACCCCCTGCCATGGGCAGGGACACCTTCCACTATCCCAGGTTGCTCCAGCCTGGCCTTGGACATTCCAGGGATCCAGGGGCAGCCACAGCTCCTCTGGGAATCCAATCCCAGCCAGGAATTCCTTCCCAAAATCCCCAACCCAGCCCTCTCTCACTTTGGCTATCGCGGGAATAACGTCATTGAGAATTAAACACAATTTTTTTTCTGTGCTTTTTATATTATCCTGTGCTCAGCCACAGAGCACTCCTGTGTTTCTGTAACACCCGGCTTCACCCAGCTGATTTCAGGCTGGNAACATTTAATTCCAACCCCCTGCCATGGGCAGGGACACCTTCCACTATCCCAGGTTGCTCCAGCCTGGCCTTGGACATTCCAGGGATCCAGGGGCAGCCACACCTCCTCTGGGAATCCAATCCCAGCCAGGAATTCCTTCCCAAAATCCCCAACCCAGCCCTCTCTCACTTTGGCTATCGCGGGAATAACGTCATTGAGAATTAAACACAATTTTTTTTCTGTGCTTTTTATATTATCCTGTGCTCAGCCACAGAGCACTCCTGTGTTTCTGTAACACCCGGCTTCACCCAGCTGATTTCAGGCTGGAGAAGAAAACACCTTGTATTGATTTTTTTTTTTTTTAATTGCTCTTGCCACGGGGACATGAATAATTCATTAATTTCCTCGGTGTTTCACTCGTGTAATGCCAGGTGTGTAAATATTTGCCTGAGTGAGCTCAGTCACAGCTGTAATTAGTGACATCTCCGTGCTAAGTGAGGCTGATAATAAGGAAAAACGCTCTTTTCTTCTAATTACACGTCGGCTGTAATTGTTGACAGCTGTTTATAACGTCATCATTATGCAAAAATTAATTTCAGTAGTGATTTTACATAATGGAGAAAAAAGGATTTAAGTGGAATCAGATTTTTGTTGTGTCACAGAAACCTTTTAAAGCTGTTTTCGAACCAGACAGCTTCAGGCTTGAGCTGTAAATAATTGATTTAAGTCATAAATTAGATGTGTCTTTAAGCATTTTGAGTCTTTATGATCTTGGCAGGAATCATTTTCTATTTACACCGAGGTGCTGAATGAGAAACCTTTTCCTGCCTTAGGTCCTGACACTTTTAAATGCAATTTTGATACTAAACATACAAATAGCACCATTTATTCTCTTCTTTTAAAAGTTAACCGCTTCTAGAAGTGCCTCTTCTGAAGTAAACTTGTTCCACACATATTTAGTGGTAAAACTGCATAAATTTTTACAGAATCAAAGCTACAGCGCTTGAGGAAAATCCTTTTATGTTGTTTTCTCAAAGAATTTCTATTCCTCACCTGAAAAGTTGAATTTTGCAAGAAACACCCAGGCTATGGCAGGTGGGATTTCTATTTTCCAGGGTGACATGCGTGGAAATAATTGTGGAGACAATCCCTATCCATAATTTTGTTTAAATTGTGGGGTTTCAGTGGTGCTATTGAAAGATTTCAGGGCTTCTTCCTCTCGTGAGAGGCCTTTAATTAAGGGCTTTTAAAGCTTTTTCTTTGCTTGAAACAGCAAACTATAAAAATAACTATAAAATATTTCCAAAACTTGATGTTACAGCTGATCATAATTAAGATTTTAATACAATTATTGAGGGAGGAGTTCTCTTGTGCCCCAGAGAGCTGTATTTAAATGATTATTTTTGTTTTTCTCTCCTCAGGTGCTCTGTAACAGAGCAAGATTGGTCACCTACCTCCCAGGCTTTTATTCCTTAGTCAAAAGAGTTGGGAATCCCAAGGCTTTTTCCACAGCGGGTTCCTCGGGCTCGGACGAGCCTCACGTGGCTGCTGCACCTCCCGATTTATGTAAGGAAAAGCAGATGTATTCCCTTCCAACCCGCGGGCTGTGGCAATTTGGGAGCGGGATTTTTATGCCTCGTGCACCCGCTGATCTTTGGGATCAAATCTGTGTGGGAGAGGGGTTTTCCCGTGGGTTCTCCTGGATTTTTTGGGGATGTTCTGACTGAAAGGAGGCTCCTTGCAGGTCCCAGGACTGTGTGGCCGGATGAGGTGATGGGGCCCTTTGGTCCCCAGGACCAGCGGTTCCAGCTGCCTGGGAATATTGGCTTTGACTGCCACCTCCATGGCACGGCTTCCCAGAAGAAATCCCAAGCTTCCAAGAGTCTCCCGGATATTTTAGCCGAGCCCTCAGCGAGCGAGAGGCACGAGTTTGTAATGGCACAGTACATCAATGAATTCCAGGTGAGAACAAACTCCTTCTGTGCGAGGGAGAAGCACAGCTCGTCCCTCTTTGCCTCCTGAGAAAGGATTTTCTGCACCGTTTTGAAATCTGAACTTTGCCTGGGGTTGAGCAAGAGGTGACACAGAACCTGCCTGGAGTTTTTTCTTCTAGGAGAAGAAATATTTCAGGCTGTGTTTTGAAAAACAGCATTTTAGGAGTGGCTTAATGGGAGAATTTCAGTCTCCAGACTTGCTGTTTGCCACCTTTTACTGAGTCAAATTGACATTTCCTTCAGTGTTTTATTTAATGGACCTGGATTTGAAAAGTTTGGGCAGTGTTTAATTCTGTAAACCACAGAATTCCCACAGGAATCCCCCAACCTCACAACGAGAGGATTCTGGCAGTGATTCAGATACATCATTATCAACAAAAAACTCGATAATTGCCAGTTAATCCCAACATTCCCACAAATATTTAGTGCTGCTGACTCGGCTTTCCAGGCTCTGAGTTTGTGGGATGCTCAGATTTTGGGAGTCACGGGGGAAACCTCCACTGGAAAAGTGCTGGGGAGTGGATTTTGGCAATGGGTCCTTGTATCCCCAAGTGCTTGGGAAACATCAGCTTCTGGAGAGCTCCCCAGGTTCTGTTTCCAGCTCGGGTGGATCCTGTTTGCCCCAAAAAGCCACCAGAAAATCCCGGTTTAGTTCATTCAGTGCAAACCAGGTGCTTTTAGAATGGGGTAAATCTGAAATCGATCAGTTAATGGTGTTTTAAAGACTTAAAATTGTTGTTTTAGACTGCTAATTAACAAAAATGTCTGTGTTTATAGATGATATATAATATCATTCTGTATTTATATGTATTCGGCTTTAACGTAATACAGTTCCAATAAAATATAGAACTTTGGTATTTCTATAAAATATAAATATTTGTATAAAATATAAATATTTCTCTGTGTAAAAAAGTAAAATCAATATTTATTTCACTTTTAATATCTGAAAAATGAGAAGGCTCATTGGAAATCATCTGAAGTTGCTATTTTGATGTACAGAATGATTCCTGTTTTATGTGAACTGAGAAAATTCCAATTTTCCTGGTTTTTAGGGTGCTGATGCTCCCCAGAAGCAGCAAATCAATAATGCTGAGACCTACTTTGAAAATGCCAAGGTGGAATGTGTAGTGCAAGCCTGTCCTGAGCTGCTGAGAAAAGGTTCACCTTTATTTATAACCCAGAAATTCCAACTGCTCAAGTGTAAAAACGTGGAAGGAAATGCTCTGTAATTGATACCACAGAATGTGGAGTAGAAAAGGTTAATTCAGAGTTAATAGTCACAAAAATCCCATGGTGTAGAATGGAAACCAAAGCTTTGCTGTTGACAATATTTAATATTTGATTTATAATTATATTTACTTATAATTTTTGTTTAATTTTATATTTAATTTATATTTATTTTAATTTGTAATTTTATTTAATTTCATATTTAATTTATATTTATTCAATATTTCATACAAAATGTATCTTCCAGTTGCTGCTTCAGTACCAGGTAGATTCTAGAGTTAATTCCCTACCCAAAATCCACTTCCCAAATCCTTTGCCACTCAAATAAAACAACAACTGGGAATCACCAAACCTCCACCAGCACTGAATTTATGCTTTTAATTTATTCAGGAAAAAAACGCCTGAAATGAAATCAGAATAGAACCAATTTAAAAAGGGAAATGGGCCCGAGGTGTCGATGTGGGTGGGCGGGGAAGGCTCCCACGGACGAGCAGGGCAGCCCACGCTGTGTTCCGCCTTCCAGACTTCGAGTCGCTGTTCCCGGAGGTGCGCGCCGGCCGCTGGACGGTGCTGACCGTCACCCAGAGGACCCAGAACGACATGAGCGTGTGGAGCCAGGAGGTGGAGGATGAGAGGGAGATGCTCCTGGAAAATGTGAGTTCAGCAGCTCGATTCTCTGCAGAGGCGAAGCTTGGGTGCATTTCTAGCTCTGTTATTTTATTTTTAAAGCGTTTTGGAGTTCATCCTTTCCTCTTACAAAACGGAGGGGTTTTTTCTCAGCTTTAAATTAATTTTTTTGGTTGTTTTGGGTGAAATGTCTGCTTAGAATTCTTAAATTCTTCAGAGTGGTTTGAGCCAGAAGTCTGTCAAAATGTTACAGGACATTAATGGAGACACTTGATTGTTGTCCTGATCCAGCCACTGTTTTCTCACCTTATTCCAGCTTTAATCCAGTGGATTTGGTGGGATTTCCCTGCTGGTTTCCTGTGCTTTAATTAAGATCCCACTGCAGAGTCTGAGCACTTTTTACTGGTCAAAAATGGAAAACCCCACCGGTTTCTCTTGGTTTTTTCCACTTTAAAGAACGCTTTTAATTCTTTTACCCTGGATTTCAGTTCTGTTATTTCACCCTAACCTCGTTCTGTTCTTTCACCACTAGAGGTCTCTGAAAATCCCTTTTATTGCCCATTTTCCACAGCTTTGGCATTACCCCACCGAGTGTCGCTGTCCACTGCTGCCATTCCCCCTCAGCACCTCAAAAAAGAACATCCCTACCTCTTATTTGTAACAATTTTCCCAAACCCAGCGTTTAATCCGTATAGAAACCATAATTAAGCCTGAAATTAATCTGGAAACGACCTTTAAATGCAAATGTGGCCTCTCTAAGCAAACACAACAAAAGGAAGCAACCTAAAATGACACACAAATTAAAATTCCCTTCATTTCAGCGTGTTCTGCTCTTTGAATTATTTCTGGGCTGTTGCTCTTTGGCGTTGTAATCTGGTCTAATTATGTGTTAATTGGCGTCTTTCTTCCTCGGGCACCTCCCTGTCAGGTCCAATCCAGTCACTGGAGGGGGAGTGTGAGGATGTTGGGTGTAATTTCCTCCTCTAAAGGTTACAAAATTCATATTCACGAGGAAATCTGTTTGCTTGGCAGAATTCACCTGAAAAATCCTCATTTCGGGGCTAAAAAATGAGGATGTGCGGCCAAATCTAAATATTTGCATTAATCATGCTCAAGTGTTCACTCTAAGGAGTTGTTCCAACACCAGAAGAGATCCTGGATCAGAAATGTTGTGGCTAAAATTGTGATATTTGGGATTTAATTTACAGTTTGGATGTAATTAATCCTCAGAGGCATCAAACCTCAAAATACAGAATTGACTGGGGTAAATTCCCTTATTTTGAATTAATTCAGAATTTATTGTAAAGGGTAAATTTCCCTTAATTTGAACTAATACAGAATTTATTGTAAAGCGTAAATTTCTCTTATTTTGAACTAATTCCGAATTTACTGTAAAGGGTAAATTCCCTTATTTTGAATTAATTCAGAATTTATTGTAAAGCATAAATTTCCCTTATTTTGAACTAATACAGAATTTATTGTAAAGGGTAAATTTCCCTTATTTTGGACTCTTAAGGAACTGAAGCTGAATAAATCCTATTTTTATAAATTTGGAACTTTGAGCTGCTGAGGGCACTAATTGGAAAGAAAATCCAATTTTTATAATTGAACGTAAAGAAAGGCTTTTATCTGTAATAGATAAAGTTAGAAATAATTATTTTTGTGTAATAACCACCTCATTTGATACCTTTCTTTTCCCAATTTTTTTTCCCTTTCAGTTCATCAATGGTGCCAAGGAAATCTGCTATGCAATTTCTGCTGAAGGCTACTGGGCTGATTTCATTGATCCATCCTCAGGACTGGCAGTAAGTGATTGCTGGGTGGAATTCAGCTTAAATCCAACTTTTTCAGGATCATTCCTTTAATAAATTAATTTTATAACCCTGAGCCAGTTCCCAAACTGTGTCAGCTCTCAGCGCAGGGCCATGGTTAGGAAATGAACTTGGATTTTAAGGAACTGGAGAAGTTTTATGCCCCAAATCTCTCGGTTACTTCATTCCCTCCCCGGGTAACTTGGGAACTCTGACACCTGTGTGGAGCTGAAGGGTTTAAAAAGCCTCTTTGCACCTGTCCATGATCCCTTTGTCCCAAAAAATGAACTTTTTGTTCCCGCGGAACAGTGGGAGCATTCAGTGGGAGATGAATTTTAGTCTGAGCTCTGCTAAAACGGTATCAGAGTTCAAGGGGATGGTGGCAAAGCTCAACTTAGTGGGGGTTTTATTTAAAAACACTGCAAAAAGCAGGGATTTGTGGTGTCAACAGAGGCAAACAGGGGGTGATGTTTGTAAGGTGGACAGGCAGGAAAGGGGTGCACGGTGCTTACGAGCTCCTCAGAATTCCACACATTTCAGATATTAGGGACTGATGAAAGTAGGGTTTTGTCTTCCGACTTCAGCAGCAACATCCTTGGCAAGGATCAGGAGTGGATTTTAAGTCAGGAGCTTCCTGCTGAGATAAAGAACTGAAATACCTGTTTGCAGTTAAACACCACTTTAATTCAATTCAGTTTAAATACCTGCTTGCAGTTTCAATTGTTTGCAATTCAACCACATTTTTGCTCTTCTAACCAATTTCCCTTGGAGGGACTCATTGCAATAAGTTAATTTTTCATTTTTGCCATTTCCTAGGACGTTTCCCTCGTGAGTCCCTGACCTGTTTGTGCTGTTTCTAGCAGGGTTCTGTCCTTAGGGTGGGACTGATCCCCAGATGCACTCCAGGGCCAAAGGAAAACCTTTCCAAGCAACACTCAGAACTTCTCAGCTGAGCTCAAGCTTTGTTCCCGGATGCTCTTCACGAGTTTAAACCCTCCCGTGGAAAACCCTCTTCTTTTGCTGTCATTTCCCCCCAGTTCTTTGGGCCTTACACCAACAACCCGCTGCTGGAGACCGACGAGCGCTATCGGCATCTGGGATTTTCCGTGGATGACCTGGGCTGCTGCAAAGTCATCAGGCACAACCTTTGGGGCACCCACGTGGTCGTGGGCAGCATTTTCACCAACGCCGAGCCCGACAGCCCCGTCATGAGGAGACTCAGTGGCAACTGAGAGCTCCAGCTCGGCTCCCTCAGGTTCCCGCGACCTCCACGTTCTCTGCCTTGATGATCCTCCCTCGCTCCTGAGTGTTCTTAGGGAATAAAGTAGCTGGGATTTATTTGGAGTCTTTTGGGAGTGTGTGTCCACCACGTGTGGCTTGGAATGTGGGTTGGCAGCGCCCAGGCAGGAGTTTAAACGTGGTTATCGTTTCCTTTTCTAATCTTATCTTCCGTCTTCTCTTACCTCAGCAGTTCTGGCTTTCATTGGTCAACTCAGTATTCAAAATCCTCTGAAAATGCCATTGGAATTTCCAGCAATTCTGCCATTCCTGAAATTAGGAACTGGCCAAGAAAAAAGAAATGGGATGAATCACAAAATTGTTCTCCCAGAATACAGAATTTAATAAAATCTGCAGAACTGGGCTCATCACTCATTAGCTGTTGGGAAATGAGAATGAGGTCAACTTGCAGTGGTCTCTGGCTCATGCAGAGGCTCCATAAAAAGTCCTTAATTACCCTGGAATTACTCATCTTGTACTGTTTTTGTCTTCATGGTGCTTGGGATTTATTTCCTCAGTGTTAGCTAAAGATATTTAATTAGTTTATAAATGTAATTTAAAGTTGCTTTTGTAACTTTCTTAGGTCATTAAATACATTGTGGGGGGAAAAAAAAAGAGAGATAATAGGGCAATGCTTGGATCTCGTCATTGTTTTCCTGCACTTGGATGCCATCTAGACTTGCCTCTGGAATTTGGAAATGCAAAGAGCAATTAGGATCAATTACTGCAATTACAAAGACGTTTCAACAGGAAGGTTCCAGGCTCTTCAGGCAGAAGAAAAACAATCAGATCCATGGGGGAACAGCAGGGAAGAACTCCCAAGGCACCTGAAATACCTGGAATTTCCATGCCTTGAAGTTTGGCTCCGGGGGTGGAGCAATAAAGCAGATTTTAATCTCATCCCAGTCAGTTTGGAGCCATTTTTGGTGGAACAATGGGAATCCTTCAGGCTTTATTCCGTGGGAATGTGGTGCAGCTCAGTCGGGATGTGGCTGCACAGGGTGAGCATCCCGGGATTGTAACTTTGTCATTGATCTTTTCCCAGTGTCACCCAACTCCGTGGATTTCCCACCTGGCCCAGGAGTGTGTGGCTCTCCTGGTCCCTGCTCAGGGTCTAAGCCAGGTCTAAGCCAGGCCCACCAAAGTTTTCATGGCTTTAGAACCAGATCCTTGCCCAAGTGCCTCTCTCTGTCCTTGTTGCCACTGCACATCCCTGACTTGGCCAGATCGCAGAGCTGGGAGCCAGGGAGGCTTCCCAAAGGAGGAGTGAGTGCTCTCGCTTCCCGATTCCCTCCCCACACCAGCAATTCCGAAGGTTTTCCTGCTGCCCTGCAGCTCTGGCACTGCTGGTGGCTCTGCCCTGCCCACATTCCGAGGGTGACGTGCGTGGATTTCGGGGCAGGATCAATCCCTTTGGTGATTTCGGGGCGAGATCGATCCCTTTGGTGTGGAGTTTGTGCTGTGATTCCAGGGCCCCACCCCGACCCCTAAAGCTCTGTTACTTGTGAGGATTTTTAGTGCTGGTTTCTTTTCTCCTCCTCATCCAGAGGATTAAAGAAGTTTGAGAACTGCAGTGTGTGTTGTGTGTCTGTTTACAAAATCCACTCCAGATTAGAGAGGGGGCTCACCGGGCAGCTGGGGGGAACTTTCTTGGATAAATATTGGAAAAAATGGTGGAATGCTTCACAAAGATTGTTAACAGATTGAAGATTGGGGGGTTTTTTCCTTCAAATGGCTTCCTGTACTTCCTGTGCTCCAAAAAAACACCTGAATGTGTCAGGTTGTTTCAGTTAAGCTTGGGATGTTCATTTTTGAGTTAAGTTTGGTCCTGTAAAGGACTTTCCCAATGACCTGAGGCAGAAATCTCACTGGAAATATTGGGAGTTTTGTCTTGACCTCATTAATATTTAATAATTAATATTAAGATTTGAGGGGAGATCTAATTCCTCATCTTTCTCTAAACAGAATTTCCTCAATTCCCAAAAAAAAAGCTGTCCCAGTTGTGTTTCCAGAGCCAGACTGGATGAATTTGACTTTCTCCTATGAAACAAAGATTCTGGAATACAAAATAAATGATAAAAGAAGAAGAATATTTTATTACATAATAATAAAATTCTGATAAAAATATCCCAAACAACTTCCAGTATTCCAAAATTAATTCTTTCCTGGGGTAAAGAAACAAGCTCAGGAGAAGAATTGCTGTGTGTAAGGCCTTCATTATCCTGGGGTCTTTGGTGGGATTGGGATCTTGCTTTTTCCACCTGGAGTCTCCTCTGGGATCACTTTTTATCACATTCCCATAGAAAAATAGCAAACCCCAAAAAAGTTTTCAGCCAGTGGAAAGAGGATTGTTCACGTTAAAGCAGTGCTACGGTCACAGCTAATTACCTCTAGCTAGCTAACTAACAGAGGGCTGGGGTAAGTGTTTTTGGGGTTGATCTGGAGGAAACTATTCCAAATCTTTTCCTCATCCACTTGGGAATTCAGTGCTTTATTCCTGACATCCTCCCGCAACAAGTGCAGGATTTACAACTTGTTTTTATAGATATAAATAGATATTTATATCTATTTATATTAAGCTGTGCTTAACTTGGGAGAGAGCAAATAAACTGGTTTTTGATGAAGAAGAATTTAAATTTAAACTCTACAGTCTGTCAGGTGGAGGGAGTAAAAACCCCGTTAGTGATGTAGAAGTGAAATTTAATAGCAAAATAACTGCCTTGCCTCACCTGCGTGTTCCTTTAAAGCCTCTTTTGATTAAAGACAGGAAATAAAAGTTGGGAATTGGAGCAGCTCTCCTTCCAAGGGCACCGAGAGCACAGAACACCCTCCTTCCCCTGCAGCACCTGCCTGCAGAAACCTCTGCAGATCATCCCGAGCCTCAGAGAGGTACCATGGGGGGGAAAGGGGCCCTTTCCTGTCTCTGCCTGTGGTTCAGGCTCATTACCCTTCCCTGCTAATTGAGGTGTCACTCAGCAGGGGTTAGTCCAGGCCTAAAGCCCAGCAAAGCCGGGTGTAACTTGAGGCAGCTCCAGCTCTGTCGCTCACAGCCAGGGCTGGCAGCTGGTGCTGCTCCCTGCCCAGGCGGGCTCAGCCAGGGTTGGAGGGGTGGGCAGAGCCTAACAGATGAAGTTTAAGATGAAGTTTAACAAGTCCAGGTGCCAAGTCCTGCGTTTTGGCCACAAGAACTCCCGGCAGTGCTATGGGCTGGGGGCGGAGTGGCTGGACAGGGGCCGGGCAGGAAGGCACCTGGGGGTGCTGGTCAGCAGCCAGCAGTGAGCCCTGGTGGCCAAGGAGCCAAGGGCAGCCTGGCCTGGATCGCGAGTGGTGTGGCCAGCAGGAGCAGGGTGTTGGAACCCTGGGTTCTGAGAGTTTAATCGCTCCGAGCTGACAAGTGCAGATCCACAAAAACATGCTGTGTTTGACCTGAGGCCCTGGAAAAGGTTTCCAAATCTGTGTAATAACACTGAAATTGTTTGTGTGTGACCAACAGAAGTGTGTTATATCCCTGGGTGAAGATAGGGAATTACAGGGTTTTGGGCTATAGTAATATATACACACAGGTAACAAGAGGGAGGATTTAGGGTGGTGGTCAGTACTGCTTCTTTCTTCTTCGTAAGTTTGAACAAATTAGTGACTGGACAGAAAAATCCGCAATGCAGAGGTCAAGTTAACAGAGTATTGGGTTACAAGTAAAAATAAATTTGTTGGCATAATATAATTTGATGACTTGGCCTTCAAAAGGCCCT
>VYXC01013155.1:657439-691263 GCA_013397175.1 Platysteira castanea
ATTATATTAATTATTTAATAAATTAATTTATAATTGAATAAAATTAAATCAAATAATTTATAAGTTAATAGAATTTAAAATTAAATAATTTATAATTATTAATAAATACTATATAAAATACAAGAAATAAAATATTTGTTTTGTACATAATATGCAAAAAATATTAAATAATATGCAATATACAATACAAAAATATATTATAATATACAATACAAACACTTTAAAATAATATTATAAATCATTTTTCCCTCCTACAGTAACATTTTTATCCCTGAACTTATTCCTGAGGCTTTGGGAAAGGCCCCGAGACACGGAATGCGTCCCTGTCTTCCCGTCACATCTTCCGCACTTCCCCCAGTGCCCCCATCCTTCTCCTTTTCCTCCTTTTTTTAAGCTACTCCTCACTGGCGTCTGCAAATCACCCCAAAAACTCACAGCGGAACGGCTGACAGATGGAATAAGGGTTTGTAAGGAATCTCGTCAGGAATTTGGATTTCTTTTCCCTGTTTNAAATGTGGGGCAGGGTTAGAGATAAAGCAGTTCCCACCCATGGGATCATTACAGAAGGTTTGGATCAACACCCCAAACCTTGTGCACTCAGAGTTTTATAGGCATTATCTTTTTAAAAAAATTGGGAATATTCGCAATCCCCGTTTATTTCATGTGTACAGGTGGGAAAATACTATATAATATACAATANTATTCACTAGAGAGGAGCTGAGGGTGCTTCCTCCAAACACTCCGACAGGAAAACATGGGATTTTCAACACCACTGTGTATTGATTTTCTAATTTCTACCTTGTTTCTAATTAATCCAGCTCATCATTAATAAAATCAGTGCTTTCACAAAGGGAAAAAGGAGATTTCCGTGTGTTCTCCAGCTTTTCCCACCCTAAAGCTCAGGTTTATGCCCAAGGGAGCGCTCTCTGTGCAGCAGCTGGCAGGATTTTGCTGGAGGTGCCATTCCCAGGAAATTTGGACTTTCTCTCTCCTGCTCTGGCACCGGAGCTCTCCCTGCCTCGATCCCACATGGAATAAATAAAGCTTCCAAAGCCCCACAACTCTTTTAGGGCTGTTTTATTCTTTATTCCTTTCTTTTAGTGTGGAATCATCTGGGAGAGATGGATTTTCCTGGCACAGGGACATGGAGCTGTCACCTCCTGTGAGGCCACACGCGAAATCCACAGCAAGGAATAAAATCCACCCCCCTTTCTCCTGCCAAAACCAAGGAATCTCCGGGAATGCCAGTGTCATCCCGTGCCAGCCAGCCTGGTGGCTGTTTCTGTTGTTGGTTTTAGCTCAAAAGGAAGCAAATTTGGAGGCTGATGAGGGGCCTGACCTGGGCTGCAAACACAGTGGGGTCCTTCTCCGTCCCAAAGAAATATTTTCCTGACAGCAAAATCCCAAAATAACCCAACTGGATGGGATCCATCGGGGCTGCGGATGATCTCAGTGTCCTGTGAGGGGCTCGGAAGAGAAGTGAAGGAGGGGGACGTTTGGGGAGCTCAGCAGGGCCTGGATCTGAGTTTTGAGGGTTTGTGTTCCCTGAGCTGTTCCCAGCCTCAGACTCCAAGGGGAGTTACGGGATCAAACCACTGAAAATAGCAAAATTCCAGCCGTGGCTGCCCTAGGGGTGGATTTGTGCCAGAGGAGAGGGAAGTGAACATGGACAGAACTGGTCCTGCATTCACCAGTAAGAGAAATAAATCCCTTAAAAATCCTTCCCTGGGAGGGTGGCAAGGCCCTGGGATGGAATTCCCAGGCTGGCCCTGGATCTCTGGTAGTGCCCAAGGCCAGGTTGGACGGGGCTTGGAGCACCCTGGGATAGTGGAAGGTGTCCCTGCCCATGGAATGGGCTGAGCTTTAAGGTCCCTCCCCACCCAAACCAGTTGGGGATTTTGGGAAAGCAACATCAGCCTGATCCAATCCCCAGCTGAGCCAGAGGAAAACAGGGAACAGATCAAAGTCCTCAACCCCATCCACTGCACGGAGACAGGAAAGCTGAAAGGATTACTCCTTTAAACATCCCGTATTCCACATTTCTGGGAATAACGGGGCTCAGCCTGGCCTCCGGCAGGGACAGGCGGGATGGGAGGTGGGCTGGGAGGAAACCCTGGGATGGGAACGGTTACCTCGGGGACAGTAAACATCCGGAGCCCAGCGGTTGCACTCGTAATTATCCGAGGCCTTCTCGCAGGTGAAACACTTAAATCCACGGGGATATGGCGTGGCTGAAAGGAATGGAAAATATGGAGTTAAAAGGAAGAGATGATGGAGTTAGAATAGGTAATATGGAGTTAAAAGGAATGGATAACATGGAGTTAAAAGGAATAGATAATGGAGTTAGAATAGGTAATATGGAATTAAAAGGAATGGATAACACGGAGTTAAAATGAATGGGTAATATGGAATTTAAATGACCCAATTAATCTGGTTCTCTGCTGCTTTTCAGGAGAAAACAGCAACTTTTTTTCTCTTTAGATCCAAATTTTCCTGTCAGCTTCAGCAGGTTGGGCCTGATTTGTAAAACCCACAGCAGGAGAGGCACATTTAGGTCCCCGTGGACTCGCTCCAGCTGTGTTTACCCAGCCAAAGCGCCACCGCTGACTTCAAAGGGAGCTAATGGGAGCAGGGAATATTCATTCTCCTGGAATCAGAGCTCACATCGAACCCCACGGCTCTATCAGCGCTGATAACAAAATATCAGGTGGATTTAAACACTCTGGGGATTGTCCCACCGAGGGAAAGAGCTGCTCCTGTTGGAGGCAGGTCGATGGCCCCGCGGGGAACAAAACCACTTTGCTGAACCCCCAGCCCTGAGCAGCAGCCTCTGTCCTGATTTATCTCCCTGAAGCAGGAGCTAATTCCTTAATTGCTCTCCTGGCAGCACTTCTGGGGCACATTCAACCCAGCCTCAAGGTGCTGCCACCTTCTCAGAAGCCAAATTGTGACCAGGTCATTTTCATCAGTGAGTTGAACCTCTTCAGCTCTCTGGGCCACATAGTCACCCTCCCTCCTCCTCAGCTCCTTCCCTTGGCTCTGGGAATGTTTGGGAATGAGGGCTGAAGCAAGAGGGTTTCACTGCTTGTTTGCTTTCAGCTTTCAAGGACCAGTAAATCAGCCAGGAACGCCTCTGGTGGGGCTGGGACAACACATGAATTAAATTAATCCATCTCACCCTGAAGCTCTGACAGGCCATGGTTATGGAATAAAATGGGGATTTCATCCTGCTCGCACAGAGTGTAAATTTTCCAGCCAGTGAAGCAGTGAGTTTTCTGTGGGCAGAGAAGGCAGCGACAGCTCCACAGGCACCCTGCTCTCGCAGAATTCGAGAAGTTTGTGTCGATAAAGAGAACAGGCTGGTGAGAGTCCAGGGAAGATCTAAAGATGCACAACCCTGTTGCTCCAGGAGTTACTAGAATCAGGGCCAGAGCTGTCGGTGCTGCGTGTAACCCTACGTGTCCTTTAAACCCTTTCGGGTCCAGTTTTACATGGAATTATGGAATGGTTTGGGTTGGGAGGGACCTTAAAACTCATCTTGTCCCACCCTCTGCCGTGGGCACGGACACCTCCCACAGAAACTTGGGGTTTCTCCCACATCGACTTGGCCCTAGGGGAGTGGGGACTGTACAAACCAGGTCCCTCCCAGCCCAGACCACTCCACGATTCCATGGAAAGCCCAATTAGAAGCAGAGCCAGAAGCAAACACAGCCACGGTTCAAGAAAAAGAGGGGGAAAATGAAGGAAACCCAAGATGAAATTTGGTATAGAGAAACAGAGCGCCCCAGGGCCTCACTGGGAAATATCCCAGTGGCCTCTGAGGACCACGGACACGATAATTGGAAGTGGCTTTGGGGTTGTGCTCCTGTGAGAATCCGAGTCCAAATCAAGACTTGGGATGCTGTGGAACAGCTCCGGGCTGCTCAGAGCACCCCACAGTGCTGGCTGATTTCCCTCATCCCTGTTGCTGTCCCAGGGTGGGCACTCACTGGAGGGGTGGAGGTAGACGATGTCCTTGGCGGTGAAGTCGCGGCTCCGCGTGGCCGGAGCACGGCCGGACAGCAGCAGGAGCAGCAGGAGCAGCCCCGGCGGCCAGGCCATGGCCCGGCCAGGACCTGCTCATGTGGCGGCCGAGAATCCCCACCTGGGCAGAGGCACAGAATCCCAGAATTAACCTTTGAGACCGTCGAGTCCAACCCGCGACCAGCACCACCCTGTCACCCACACCACGGCACTGGGTGCCACACCTGGCCTTTCCTTCAACACCTCCGGGGATGGTGACCCCATCACCTCCCTGGGCAGCCACTCCAGTGCCAAATTCCTCTTTCCATGAGGAAGCAGCGGAGAGCAGGGATGAGCAGAGCAAATCCACAAGGACCCAGCCACCACCTTGTCCCCACAACCCAACCCCAGAGACTCCTGTGGTTATTTTGGCCTCAACAGCCCTGGAAAAGACTTGGACAAAGGATCTCCCTGGATTTCCAGTGCAGTGGGAAGTTGCCTGGTCCCACAGGAGATTGATGGTTCTGCTGACACCTCCCCTCCACCTTCCTCCTGACTCCTCCTCAATGCCTGGGCCACATCTCCACGATCCGATGAGGTTCCTACTGATTTTATCTTGGCATTTCCTCTTGGAAAAGCCTCCATCTCAGAGCTGCAAACAAAGTGACCACTGGATTTTCCTCACTCATGCTCCAAAGGGATTTATTCCCTTTGTGATGCCATTAATAAGCAATTCTTTTTCCCAAGCCCCTGACTGATGGGGATGAATTTAAGCAGAACCAAACAACCGCTGTGGCACCATTCCTGAGACCATCCCAAACCGCTGTGGCACCATTCCTGAGACCATCCCAAACCCAGCAGCTTTCAGGAGCATCCCAATCCCTGCACCCAGGCTGTGGGGAGCCATCCAGGGGTAGGCAAGGCTAAAACACCATTAAATACACAGCTCAGATTATCATAAACCCTTAAAAATCATGAAAGTGCCTCAAAAACCAAACGGGACAGGAAAACCCTGAGAGGACGCGGCTGCTGGGCCAGGCAGGAGCCAACAGCTTTCTTTGGAATCCATCCAGAGCACACAGGGTTGGGATGAGTTGTTTCCACCCAGATGGACCAAGAGATCAGCGACACCCAGGTATTTCCTAAGCAGCTTTGAATATGTGCTGGTTTTTATTTAATAAACATTTTTTGTTGATTTATTTTTTTCAGGAAAGACGTGGCAGGGTTGGGGATGTGACCTCCAAACATTGGTCCCCCAGCAGGAATCCAGCCAGGACCCGCAGCACAAAGGCTGTCATTGTCCCTGCTGTTATCTGCAAGCAGCTTTTTAATTAAAACACAGCGAAATCTGTAAAAACAACGGGAAAAAAAGATAACGCACAGCCCTGTGCTTTAAACTTTGTTGGTTTAACCTCATGAAGAGGGAAATGCCAGTTTCCATTGGATTTGCTCCATAGGTCCCTCCCAGCCAGGGAACAACGAAATCCTGGTTAGAAGCAGACAGGAAGTAAAACAAACCTCTCCCAAGCACATGGGAGATGGACGAAATGGCTCCGTGTGGGATCTGGAGGGAGAATTTGGAATTTGGGAATGTTTTTTTATCCCAACCAACACCGGAGGAGGTTTTAAAATTCTCTCTCTTCATTTCCAGACATCAGCAGCTTGCAGTGAGATTGTCAGGAGCAAAAAATGAGGATTTGATGCTGAGCTAGAGGACCAAAAAATGAGGATTCATGTCCCAAAAAGAAGAGCTCCTCACAGCTCAACTCCAACTCTCATCAGCAGCCTGTGATTAACAAATTATCAACATAAAGGACAAACGATCCTGGAATCATTAAGATTGGAAAAGACCTCCAGTATCATCAAATCCAACCATTACAGCGATATTATAAGTTCAAACACAGCAAGGTCAAAATAACGGCAGGAATTCCTCCCAAAGAGACAAGGAATTTGTTGGGTTTGCTCATCGGAAGCACAAAAAGCTTTTGTTTTTGCAGGACTGATCAAAGCCCTCCAGCCGGGGACGTCGGTTTTCCCAGTGTCCCTTTTGTGGGGCCGGCTGCTCATCCAGCCCCTCTCCAGATCCTGCGTGGCAGCAGCGCTCAGCCAGCAGGTTGGGAAAAGGGGCTGAGATCCTCCAGCTGCTCCCTGAAAATATTCACAGCATTCCTCCTGTATTCGCAAAGAGCTTAATTGCCAACTTCTAACGAGCTGTGAGAAGCCATGAGTGAACAGAGAGAATTCACTCCCTGGCCTCAATTTTCTGTGTGAAACAGAAGGTCTTCAAGGGCAAAGAATTAAAATTTCAAAATCCTCCGGGTTAGAAAATTATCCAGAGCAAGGCAAACAGGGCCAGTATTTTAGAGTGTGAAATTTAGGGGAGCAGAAAGCCCTCGCTGAGCAAACATCTGCCATCATTATTGTCACCGTTTGTCACCGTGAGCGCGTGCCACCTGCTCATTCCTTACACACAGGGAGGGCAAAACCAGGAATTCTTGCAAACGTGGAAATACCCAGTGCCAGCACCCCAAAGATTTAACATTCCATGAGTATTTCGAGTAGGAACACGGGGGTACAGGAAGTTCTGTCTTTCATGGGGGGCAAATATTCAGGGATGTTTAAGGTAATGATGATATTTCACAGAGAGAGGAGTGGCAAGAAATACTTTGAATAAAAGCAACGTTAAATACTTAAGAATTCAATTAATATCTGCTAATTATATATTAAATATTCAAGTAATTATATATTAATTTAGCATTCAGCACACTCATTTTCCTCTGGTGTGGCACTCACACATAAAAATAAAATGTAANAATGATGGATTCTCTTCAGGAACCCATATGAAGCTTCACCAAGGGTGTGAAGGGTTTTTCTTTCACTCACGAGCCCCTTTTAGTCCATGACTTTCTGCCAAAACCTCCAAACTTTGTACATATGATATTTTCAGGAGTTACTGGTGGTATATTGGCTCGTCCNATATTCAGGGATGTTTAAGGTAATGATGATATTTCACAGAGAGAGGAGTGGCAAGAAATACTTTGAATAAAAGCAACGTTAAATACTTAAGAATTCAATTAATATCTGCTAATTATATATTAAATATTCAAGTAATTATATATTAATTTAGCATTCAGCACACTCATTTTCCTCTGGTGTGGCACTCACACATAAAAATAAAATGTAAGGAAGGAGAGATAAATATAGATATGGATCCACTGCCTTAAAATCTGCAGACATGTCATTAAAAATTTGGTTTGGTTCCCGAAATCCCACAAAATTATATTATTATATATAAATATAGATTTATTTTATATATATATAAAAATACCTTAATGTATAATATAGATATTAATATCCATGATTATAATATCCACTATCCNTAAACCTCAGCTGGCACATGGCACAGGCAGGTTTTTTTTCCCCTCAGAATTCCCTCTCCCGGTGCCGAGCGCTCATCCCAACCTAACGGAAGCCGGCGCGGCCCGCTCGGAACCGCAGCCGGCGGCGGTGGGGGGACGCAGTCACACGGCATTTAGCTCACGTTTGTGAAGGGTCCTGGGCGCTGACACAGAAATCCCGGGGAACTCCATCTCCCCAGCTCCGACGGCACCTCGGAGGCGGGAAGGCGCTCCCGTTCCCGCTCGGCAGCGGGATTACTGCGGCCTGCCCTTTGCCCCGCCATGGCGCGCTGGAAATGAACCGTTTGAGGCCCCGAGCGGCAGCCCGGTTGCCCATTTGTCAGGTCTCATTAGGGAGGTGACATCTCGTCCTCGTTGGCACCAGCGCTGGGGACAATGGAAGGTCCCGATCCTGCCGGGAAGCGCTGGAGCGGAGGCCGGCTATCCGAGCTCTGGTTTTAGGGGAGAAGTGTTGATGGAGGGGACAGCTGTTTTTAAGGATGGCTTTGTTCCTCCTGTCCCTCTCAAGCTCAGCTGGGTGACCGTGACCAAACCCACGAGCTGGGCCAGCACCAGCTGCAAGGCTGCGGTAAAAACACCATTCCAGGAGGGAAAAAAAGGGGGAAACTAGGAGCCAGACACCAAATCTTCCCAAACACTCAGCCGAAGCCAGGCGTGAAGGAATTCCTGATTTAGGGGTATTTCTGTGGTTCTCCCCATGCAAGTGTGGCACAGGTTGTGGTGTTCTGTGCCCCCTGCCTTGATCGCATGGGAGGCTGAGCAGTTCCCTGCTCTCCCTGGATTTTTAACACCGTAGGAATTGCCTGATCTCACAAGAGGTTGATGATTCTGCTGACACCTCACCTCAACCTTCCTCCTGCACCTCCTTCTCACTTTCTGGGTCACACCTCCAAGTTCCTACAAGGTTCCTACTAATTTCATCCCAGCATTTCCTCTTATCCTTCCCCATGGAAGGGCCTCCATCTCGGACCTCCCTAAATCAACCCTTCCTTGGGTGAAATAAGCCAGCAAAAGCCAGGAAAAGTTCCCTCTCAGCGGGCAGGAGATTTTCTGAGCCCTAGAGCAGCGATCACAGCATGGCTGGGCAGCGCCATCTGTGAGGAACCGCCGAGGCCTCAGCACCAGCCGCGAATTCAGCTGGGCAGGGTCAGCTGGGCCATCCTTCCCCTGCCTTGGGATGATTATTCCTCACTGGGAAATGAAGCCACGGGAACTCCAAGCTGACTGACGAGGCTGGAAGAGCTGTTCCTGGAGGCAGAGTCTTCCCTCCAGGAATTCCGCCTCACGCACCACCCCAACGTGACTTTCCCGAATAACTCCACGCATTTTCCTCTCGCCTCTCTTCCAGCTCACACAACACTACAGGTTGGATTTTCCATGACTGAATTTACATTGTTTGGATCAGTCTTCGTCTCCCTCCAGCTTCCCAATCCAAACCCGGCCCTCTGCCTGCGTCATTACTGTCCAGCAACAAATCGGAATGGCAATGGAACGTTTTCCATCTGGCAGCTGTGCCAGATCCCAGACAACAACCCCAGGGACTATTTGCAACTTCTCCAGCTCTAATTGCCTTTTCCGCCCTCCTCCTTTATCCTGCTCAACCTTTTTCTGTCTGTTGTATTTATTCCTTTTGGTTCCCACCACACGCGCCAAAAGGTTATGAAAAAATCCTGGAATTATTAGGAATCGCCTCCAAACCCAGCTTTTTTTCCACGTGCCGTTTAGGGGATTTTCTCGGCAGTTTCACCCCAGGAATGGGTAAACGTGTGTCCCCCTCCCCATGAAATGGGATGTGGCAAAGCTCTCATATCCAAGGAACCTCTCGGAGCTCTTGCAGAGGAGTTCGCTGCCTCTCCTCAATTACAGTAAGCAGGAGTAATTAAACAATCAAACACAATTAGTGCACTAATTACTCCCAGGAACGTGGCCCATTTAATCGCCTTGCTGCTAATTACAAAGCCTGGAGTTCATTGAGCTAAAAGCCCCAGACCTGGGGAAGTGAAGGGGGGGACAATATGTTCCCTCTCATGCCGCCTTCCCTCGGATGCAATTTAAGCTGTAACAGGATGTGATTCCAAGATTATTTTCCAGGCAGCACTTGGCTCCTGTTTTCCATCTGAATCACTCCTATTTTCAGTCCCACCAGCGAAACTTTTCTTAGGTCCCTCATCTTTTAATGATCTGGGGTAAAATGTCACTTCTATTCATCCTCAGGATAGTTTGGCTTCAGATAAACACAGGGGTGGAATAAATACATTTTACTGGAACATTTAAGACACTTAACACTTGGCATTAAGGACAGGGGAAAAAAGGGACCTTAAAATTCAGCCAGGCTGTGATCTATAAAAATACAATTTCTACAAATCAATTGTCAAGGTGAGCAGGTGAAATATTCCAAGTCAGGCATAATTCGCTCCTGTTTTGCTCCATGAATGTGGTGCAGAAACACCACCTTTCCTTCCTTTAAATTACACGGAATACTCAAACCCGTGACCACGAACACCTCTGAATCAGCAGGGAGGTGGACATGGATGATCCAATAAATCATTTCAAGACCTGTTCCTGGGATTTTGCATGGCCTGCAATAGAGGCAGTGAGGGCAGCCCAGGGGGATATGGAAAATCAGGATTTAGCTCAGTTTGGGAATTCCAGAAGCCCCTCAGCACACGGGCTGACCTCAGTGCATGGAGAGCCCCCAGACAGCCCGGCTCCACACAGACAGGATAAGGAAACCATGCGTGAGCACAGAAATCCTGGGATTTTCCTGCTAATAAGAAGCAAAGCCCCCCAGTCACTGAGTTCCAGTGGCCAAGGGGAAGGGGGTTAAATTATTCCCTAAATAAATACTTAAGTTCACTTAAGGGACAACTGAAAGGGCTCCTCTTGCCAAGGCAGAGATGCTGTGGATTGCACTTTCCTTCCTGCTCCTCGGGAAAATCTCCTGGCAAAAGGAGCAAGGAGAACAGCCAGGGAAGGAATTTCAGGACAGGGAGGCTGTGACTGCTGGTCCAGGGTTGGTGACAGCACTGGCAGGGGGCAGGGTGGTGAATTTTTCCTGGGGAAAAGCAAAATGAAGCCCCAAGGAATGGAGTCTGTGCATGAAATTAAATTTTGGTGAAGCTGGGTGTGGAAACAGCGATTGAGATCATCCCGGACCATCTTTCCTACTTCGATTTAAGCCAAGCAAGAGCATCCCAGTTGCTGGGGAAAAGGGAAAGAATACTGCAGTGTGACCAAATAAAGTGCAGCCAAAACAACGCCAAAGAAACAAGGGAAATTTAAAAACCCAGGAGAACATATTCCATGCCCATGACAAGAGCTGGAAAATTAAGCTGCAACCAAGACATGAAACCCATCAAGAAAATACTTTCCTAGTCCACGTTCCAGCTTGGCAGGTGCAGAGAAACAGCATTTTTAACAGAATGGGATGAGTTTTAAGGTTAAATTCCTGTCAGGTCAAGAAAATGGGGGCAGCCTTGGGAGCAGGAGGATCCTCAGTATTTTGAAAGGATCAAAGGAACAGCCACTGAGGCCGAGGTCAGCCTGGCGAAACCCCTGGAGCAGTTTATTTGTGCTACAGCAACAAATATTTCAAGGGGTAAAAAATTACGAGGGAGGGTCGTTGGGATGGTGTGGAAAACAGGTCTCCAAACAATCCCATCGCTTTCCAACGGGCAGGATCTGCCTCTGGCTGTGAAAGGAGACAGTTCCAGGAAATAACTAGGGGGAGACCAAAGCAGAGCACCAAAGCCCTGAACCCTCCTGATTACAAAAACGAGCTCTACCCAATTAACCAAGCGTGCTTGGGCCAAATTAAAACCCAGCTTAGTGACATCTCAAAACCTAATTGGTGAAAAGGGCACCCCCAAAGGACTTTTTTCCCCCCATTTCCCTGCAATCCTGCATTCGGTGGTTTTGGGCCGAAAGTATTGATAAGAAACCCGTTGATGAGAGGCTGCTGGGGCCATGAAAGAGGGAGTTTGTCCCTCCTGCGCCAAACTGTGCTTTAATAAAGCCAGACATCAATCTGCACCATTGTGTCCCCGCTCTCCCGATGCCTCTCCAGCGGGATTTGTGACAGTTCCTCCGGGACATCACCTCACACATTTGCCATGCTAGATTAGGCACCGAGGCCCCGCCGACGTCACCTCACACAAACCGGGTTTTATTGTTACCAACTCAGCCCAAATTTCGGCTTTTTCCCCTCTGAGGAGGGTTTTGCCCCATCACTGACAGCACTGTTATTATTCCTTGCCTCTCCTCAATTATGAGATATCAAAGAACCCCGCGGTTTCCCCAAATCCGGCTGTAATGCCGCGCTTTTGCCCCAAAATAATTTAACGTACGCACGTAGCAGCTAATGAGCACCATGTGTCATTTTTCCAGCCCTGGATGCAGAGGGATGAGCCCGCGGAAGGTCTCCCTTCCCCTGACAGCTCACTCAGAGCTCACCTGAATTTTTATCTCCCGACCCGCAGGCGAATTCCCGTTGGCGTGAGGCACCAAAAATCCAGGACAGGCGGGAGGACACCACATCTGCTTCCCTAATTTCCACAGAGCACCTCTGCAACCGGGCTGGAGAAGATGCCACAGCACTGGCAGCACCAGGGGAATAACTGGGAATGGCTTGGCCATTCCCGGCTGTACAATTCCGACACCTCCATAAAATTTAATCACCAACGACCCAAGCCTCGTGCAAGGATCCTTTAGATAAGTACCTCGTTCTCATTTTTCTCTTGATGAAGTAGCTCCCATTTCGGCGAATCCAAATTTATCTGAGTCGCATTCCTACATCAAAATAAATGAGGTTTTCTTGTTCTATTTTATTATTTCTGCTGCCGCCCTTTGCTCTGTAAGGGCTGCAGCAGATTTTGTCGTAAATCTCCCTGCAGAAATTGCCGTAATTAGTTATATTTAAAGAGCGAAATTAATCTGATTTCATGTTTTCAGTCCTGTGGCTGAAAATAGGAAATTCAAATATTTTACATTTGAACTCAAATATAATGATTTTAGCTCAGAGTTAGTATTTTTAGTAAATATTTTAACTCAAAGTTATCCCTCTCGAGCTTCAATGTGTATTTTATTCGGTATATATGAGAAAAGCTACATATCATTAAATAATATGAAATAAATCCAAATGAGAAACGACCAATTAATGTTCTTTCAGCTGTCTGGTTAGTCTGTGGAGTAAACAAAGCCTTAATTCACAAAGATTTTCATTAGTTTTTCCAGGAAAACAAAACCCAGCAGAACCCAAAACAAACCCTCTGCTCCATAAGAATTTCCAGTGTTATTTGAATTTAACAACCAATTAATTGCCACTTTTCCTCTCAGAAAAAGCCATTTAATTCCTTTATTTTTTTATCTCGCTGATGGAAAAAAAGAGCTAATTAAGAGAGAACTCATCCCCAGCACGATGGGAAGCTGGAAAACACCAGCCCCATTTTAGCCGCTGCTCCCAGGATGGTTTCAAACTTCCAGCACCACACTGAGGGCTCTCAGTGGATATTCCTGAGGTGGAAATTTTGTATTTCTCCCTGGGTTTTGCCACATAAATGTCCTGGGAAGCTGAGAAGCATAGGTGCCTTCCCACAGAAAATTCTCTGCCCTTGGCTTGCGCAGAAAGTCACTCCTTTTTTTTTAAATGGCACTAAAATTTACTGACAGACAAAACGCTCAAAGTAACTGAATTAATTTTAATTTAAATTCACCTTTCCAAAGCTAAAATGAACAATTTTATTGTTGAAATATTTGATTTTTTANAGTAAAAATAATAAAAGTAAAACCAAAACCAAAAATGTCAGGGGAGTGAAGCACAACACTCACAACCAGGAGCCAGGACAAAGGGCTTCGAACAATTTTTATGGAATCCCAGGCTGGTTTGGNACACTGGCCATCAATTTTAACGTGTATTTATCATGTAAAGTATGGGCACAACACAACATTACAATGAAAAATCCTGGTATATCCCACAGTTAAACAGGAAAATATTCCCGTGATCCATCATTGTCTGCTAGCAGGTCAGAAAGCTGAGGCATAAATTTCTTTTTGGTGAGAGTAAATAGGTAATTTAATAAATATTAATTTAATAAATAAATATTAATTTAATAAACAAAACAAACCAAGCTACTGAACAGTTCTGCCTCAGAAAACCTGGCTCTCATCCTTCATGGATTTCACCCCAAAACAAATCTTTTAATTTTTAAGCAATGCATAATTTCTAATCAGAAAAGGATTTTTGGGTTGTTGTTTTTTCTGTTATTTTGGGGTTTTTCAGGGTTTTTTGTGGTTGTTTATTTTTTTCCATCCCACTGTTGCTTCAGCCCACCAGAAATAATTCCCTGGAGCTCATGGATTATTTGCTGTGTTTATTCAGGGTTAACTGCAAATAACAGCGGTGCCCAAGGACAGAAAAAGTGAATTTTCCTGAAGCTACAGTGCCTGGATGGTGGAAATTTTTCCAAAATAACAACATTTTATTCACAATGAGCAGAATATTTCTGTCTCGTGGCAGAAATAATGCTGGCATGAATAAAGCTTCCTAAAAACAGGCTCAGATGAAAAGGGCTGGGAAGATCATTGAGGATCTTCCAGGAGTGAGATAAATCCTGAGGGTCATGGGGCCATCACAAAGCGTCCATCAGAATAGGAAAACCCTGGTTTGGGTAATGTAAAAATAAAAATAAGAATAAANCCACGTCTCTTTACACCTCACCCCAGAACCAACTGGGGAAAACACAGCACACCAGTTAAAACCCAACCCCTCCTTGGTGTTAATCAAACTTTAAACCTCTCTTCATCTGCCCTGCCTCCTACTGGACCCAAATGCCTCATCCCCTTGGCATTACAAAGTCCACTTTCCCAAGATTTTTTCTTTGGAATATCACCAGTAACTCAGGAGTCTGCCAGCCCAGAGATGTTCTCTCACATGAGGAATCCCTCAAAATCGTGCTCCACCTCATCTGCCTCAAGCACTCAGCTCCAGCTCATGCTAAAAGCACAAAAGCTTTCCAAAAGGTGCCCCCCTGATTTCAGGGTGGCTTCATTGTCCCTCCTGAATCACCCAGAATTCTGGAGATCCATAACTCTCCTTGTGTCATCGCTGACATTCCCTCTGTGATTTACTGGTTTCCATCAGATCCAATCTCCACGCTCAGTCCCACCCCGAATCTGCTGCGGAATTCACGTCTGACCGGGGAAATGTTGAAAACAACTTCAATTTTCAGCTGCTAATCCCTCTCAAATGGACCTTTCCTGCCGATTATTCCCGTGCTGACGGTGAGTAAATGTGGTTATAAATAAGGACCCTCCAGGGGCACCTCTTCCTGCTTTTCCTGGGAAAAAAATGAGGCTTCTAGGAAAGTCATTCCACAGCAATTCAGTATTTTACCACGATGAACACAAAGGGATATTTAAGACAAAATAAAACCCATTTAAATTTAAAATAGTTGAACCAAAGGTTTGTAGTTTGCTTTCCACTTCAAGCATCAGGCTGACATGATTTATTATTATTATATTGATTTTTTAGCTCCCTAATAATTGAGAAACTGCCTCCAGAAGGGTGAAGGAGCCTTGGCAATACCAAAGGATTGCCCTGGATCAGCACATCCTGTGCAAGACAGAGCAGAGAGCACAACCAGGCCAGTCCAGGACATTATAGAAAAGAAAAATAATTGAATTAAATCAGCCTAAATTAAAGTCTGATGGAAATTTACTCCCTGAGGCCAACAGAATAGAAAATGGGCTGGAAATCCAAAAATTCCACTGGTCTGAAGGATATGGGGGACAGGTGTGATAAAAGGAATCCCAAATTATTTGCCATGCCACTATTTTAATTAATTTTTTTTTAATATGTCACTGAGGCCTCATGAAAAAAACAATCAAGTCAAGGTTCCTTTAGGGAATGAAGGCCTTTAAAAGGATATCATAGATAAAATATAGATAACTTGACAATATCAATGGCCAGGCTCACCAACAGACAGAGTTTTGGGCACTGAAACACCGACTTAATTTCCATGATGTCCAACTATGTATATATCTCAAACTCATAAGGGAAGAAAGATATTTTTAAAAAGAAATTTTCTTTTTATTTTTCTTCTTTCTGCAAGCACTGAGCACTTCCAGCCAGCTCAGGAGTGAGCTCAGCTCTGGTCATACTTGGAAATGAAGGCCTGGAGATGGCTCATGCCAGTGTGTCAGTGCTGGTTGTGTGGTTCTGTATGAAAATATTATAATTTATTATTATAGCTAATTGTATATTATTATAATTATCCTGTACTTTAATATTATAATTTATATAATAATATAAAATCAGAGAATAATGGGATGGTTTGAGTTGGAAAGGACCTTAAAGCTCATCCCATCCCACCCCTGCCATGGGCAGGGACACCTCCCACTATCCCAGGGTGCTCCAAGCCCTGTCCAGCCTGGCCTTGGGCACTGCCAGGGATCCAGGGGCAGCCACAGCTTCTGTCTTTCAACTGAGAGAGGGCAGGGATAGATGGGATATTGGGAATAGATGGGATATTGGGAAGAAATCCTCCCCGTGAGGGTGGTGAGGCCGTGGCTCAGTGGAAGTCAGGAAGGTTTGCAAATATGTTTAAAAACAAATGGCTCCAAAACCACATGGAAGCCAGAAATTCTCAGGAGCAGATGCTTCCCCTGCTCTGCCTTCCTTTAAACCAGCAGGAAAGCTCCCCCTGACCTTGGACCCTGATTCCACAGGGACACTGAGGCCCTGGGTGGGGACAGGAGCGTCCTCCTGCAAAGGCCACGTGGGACCAGCTCCCACAGGCCCCTAATCCTGCAGAAAGCCTGGAACCCTCCCAAACCTCTCCACTCCTACACCCAGCATAGCTCTACGCGTGAGCTCCTAGTTGGGCTCTCGACCCCAAGCACCACAATTCCCAAATCCCAATAAAATTTGGGCTCCCAAGCACTGGAGCCCAGCCAGAGCAGTCCCAACTCCCGGTGCCACCAGCAAATCATTCCTTGGCCATCCAGGTCCTTCATCTTCTCCATAACAACCCTGCACAAATCCAAAAGGGATTTTAAAAGGTACCTTTCTGTGGAGGACAGGGAACCAAAGAGCTCCAGAGCAGCAGGATGAGGGGAGCAGGAGTAACTCAGGGAAGAGGAGCCCCCTGAGCTCCTTAAAAAGTCACCCAGCAGTGGGAGAAGCACCAGGAATTAATTAGGGAGCAATTTCCCACCTCTGCTCAGGTGTCTGCTCTTTCTTGGTTTACCAGAATCACCTGACAAAAAGCATTGCTCCTGCTAAAAATGTCAGAGAAATAAATTCTTAAAATTAAAAATAGACATTTTGACCAGTTTGGGTTTGTATTTATAATTCAGGCCTCCTCTGGGCAACAGAATTAACAGAGAAGAAGGAAAGGTCTCACCCCTCCACAGGGAATTTTTTTCTTCCACATCCACACACCTTAAATCCTAAAATTTTGCACAGAGTTGCCGTGAAAATTGTTGGCCTCAGAACAGAAAATAATCAATGGTTTAAGTCTTTGCTTTAGAGTTTTTCAGTAAATAACAATTTAAAAATACCAGAAGTAAAATAATAAAAATAAAGGAAAATTCCAAGGTGGCGTTGTTATAATTATCTTGCATTTAAACCTTATAATTCGTATAATAATATAAAATAAGGGAATTGTGGAATGGTTTGGGTGGGTTGGATGGGGCTTGGGGAAACCTGGGATTGTGGAAGGTGTCCCTGGCCATGGCCAGGGGTGGAATGGGATCAGCTTTAAGCTCCCTCCCTGGATTTATGGGGTTTTTAGTGGAACTGGCAGCGCTCCCACCCCTCATGACTACAATTCCCTGATAAAGCAGCAGATCGCAGCCCAGGTGGAGGCACTGCTCTGGGAGATCACGTGGATTTTCAGCCCCGACACCCCGAACTTCCCCCCAGGGCTTGCTCATCCTCCGGAATCCCAATCACAGCTCAGGAAAATTCATTTTTCTTCCCGAAGCGGAAAAGAAGACATAAAAAATGTGCTGTACAAGCTTCTCCTGTTACGACAGACCTGCAGATATTTCACATTTTTGATTTATTATCAGGGGATGGTGCACGGTGCTTTGAGTCACGCTCTGTGCCAGAGATATGAGGTCATGGAGCTGAAGTTCTGACTCGCTGCCAGCTCGAGCTGCGGTATTAAAAGAAGCCAAAATGAGCTTCCTGTGCAAAACTGGGAACAAAAGAGCGTTTTTCCAACACTGCCCCGAGGGCTCACAGGAATCGCAGTGTCCGGCTCCAGGCACAGCTCCCATCTCACGGCACCATCAGCGCCCACACGCACGGAGCACAGATCCAGCGTGGGCCCTTCTGGGATGCGTCTGTGCTTCCATCAGGGCACAGACACAGAGAGATTCTGGCAGGAGCTCCCAGCTCAGACCTCCCAGCTCCCACATTCCCGACGAGGTGCTCATTTCCCAAATGTGGAGCGCATGGAGTGGGGTGGAAGCTGCAGCCCCAACCCACAGCTGGGGGCACAGTTGACTCTGCTACCATGGAATGGTTTGGGTGGGAAGGGACCTATGGATCACCCAGCTCCATGGCAGGGACACCTCCCACTGTCCCAAGGTGCTCCAAGCCCTGTCCAGCCTGGCCTTGGACACTGCCAGAGATCCCAGCTGCTCTGGGAATTCTAGCCCAGACCCTCCCCCCCCTCCCAGACAGGAATTCCTTCCCAATATCCCATCCATCCCTGCCCTCTGGCACTGGGAAGCCATTCCCTGTGTCCTGTCCCTCCATCCCTTGTCCCCAGTCCCTCTCCAGCTCTCCTGGAGCCCCTTTAGGCCCTGCAAGGGGCTCTGAGCTCTCCCTGGAGCCTTCTCCTCTCCAGGTGAGCACCCCCAGCTCTCCCAGCCTGGCTCCAGAGGGGTTCCAGCCTTGGAGCAGTTCTGTGGCCTTCTCTGGACCTGCTCCAGCAGCTTCTGATGTTGGACCCAGAGCTGAAGGCAGCTCTGCAGGTGGGGTCTCACCCGAGCGGGGCAGAGTTCCCACCTGAGTGAAAGTCCAAATTCTTCCCCCATTATCCTCAGGACTGGCCACAGAAGGTTCCACCCATGAGGGGCTGGACTCAGATTTCTCTCTCACCACCAGCAGCCAAAGACCTGGTGATGGTCACATTCTCTTTAAGCAACCTTGGGGCTTAATTTTACACCTCAGAGACCCAAAACAAATCCAGGCAGTGCCGTATTATCCAGTCAGGAGAGCTGCTGGAGTTTGGGGTTTGAAAAGAACAAGCAGACATTAAATTCTTACCCGAAACACTTGAAAATAATGTGAAAAATCCAACAAACGGGCAGACCTCAGTCAGATCCCAGAGCGCCAGCCCGGCCCTGCCAGATCCTGCTGACAGCTGCTGGAAGCACATGGAATCTTTTCAGGACAGATCACCTTGAAAATAATCCTCCCTCGAGAAAGCCTCTGATACCCAGCAACAGAAACCGTGCTCAGACAAACGTGGGAAGAAGAGGACTATGAGGGAAAAATTCCTTGGAAAAGCAATTGTAACGTGAATTATGGAAGGGTTTAGGTTGGGAGGAAGAAGAGGACTGTAAGGGAAAAATTCCTTGTAAAGCAATTGTAACGTGAATTATGGAAGGGTTTGGGTTGGGAGGGATTATCTAATTCCAACCCCCTCCATGGATGTTGATCAGAGAGAAAAACTGGAGGTAACAATGAACACAGTTATCAGGAATTTTAAACCAAACAGGACAAAACTCAACTCAGTGGTTTGCAATTGCTCTCATTTCCTGAAGATCCGGGATGCAAACCCTCGGGCACGTGTGGGATCAGCCTTGGGAATGAGCCTCCACTCTCAAATCCATCAAGCTGTCCCTGGGGACACAAATAGCAGTGGGAATTCGGGTGTGCAGGGCACACTTTTCATTCTTCTGTCACCTGAGAGTTTATGGAACTCCAGAGCCTTTCCTGCCTCCAAGAAAAGCCACATTTTACTGGAAGTTACCACGTTTTTAAAAAGAAATATACCGATACTCTGTGTGCTAAAGATGTCCCCGCAGCTTGCCCTGTTGGGTAATAAAAGCTCAGCTCCTCTCCTTGTCACCGAGCCAAAAATCCATCGGGAAGGTGTTCTGGTGTCCACAAAACTCTGGGAAAATCCCACACTTTATATAAAGATGTACCAACGTATCTGTCCCAAGACATTTTTCCGTTCACGAAAGCCACACAAAAACGTTGTTTCAAGACTTAAAAACCCCTTCCCATAGAGGTTTCCGGCATTCCATCATCCCATAGAACGTCCTGTGGATGGATCCTGGGTACACGGATAAATAACCTTGGATTTAGACTGGCACTGGAATTCTCACAGCAGCAAGCCTGGTTTATAATGCTGCTCCTACTTTTGGAACCTCAATGTAATTTTCCTGTGGCATCACACGGTTCCCTCCATATTTTTGGCAGCCAGGCCAGGAAAAACCCCTCCCAAAACCCCCTCACAGCCAAGGAATTCCAATGAGAATGGGAAACAGAAGAGACAGACGCCCAGAGCTCCACACCTTGCACGGGGACAATTTGGTGCACGGCCCAAAGCACCCAACCTGTCCTAATCACCTTGAGCTCATTAATTTACAAAGCTTTGGCCCAACTCTCGGGGCTGGCAGATGATCAAGCTCTTAGTGGATGTGATTCCAGCTAATCCACTAAAAGGCATTTAATTCCTGCGAGGAAATCAGGACTTTTCAATTATTAGAAGTGCTGAAAAGTTTTACTGCCAGCAGACTTTCAAGGTGAGGGGAGAAACGACGTCCAACTCAACCCACGGGGGTTTCCCACCTCAAATCCCACCGCCAAATCCCACCCCATGATTCCCCCAGTCCCCTTTCACTGGAGACAGGGAAAAAAGCACCTGGATCGAGCCTGTGGTGTTGCTTATTTGCCCCTTTTTCATCCTTCAGATCCCATTTTCAGGGCGGTTTCCTAGGGAGAGGAGGATTTTAGCAAGTTACACCACTTCTCACTTGGATCCCTTGGGGCATTTGGCCAGGCTGGACGTGAAGGTTGGGAAGTTCATGAACATTCCATGATGGGAACGTCCTCCAGCTGCCTCAGCCGAGGAAACCCTGAGCTCCCATCAGTGCCTCACTGGGCACCAAAAAACCCAACCCCCAAAAAATCCCAAAACCCAACAGAGAAAGAAAGAGATAAAACTTTTAAGTGTCCCAATCATGGGGAAAAATCAAATTACAAACCAGGATAAGACCCTGGCATCCTCGGAGCCAGGAATGTTGCAGGGAATTTGTTGTTAAACTGGGTCCTGCTCAAGGTTTTTATTTTGCCAGTTCCAAAAAGCCGGGGCATCATTGTGTGAACACCGACCCAACCAACCACAAATGTCATCTCCAGATTAAATATTTCAGTGTGTATAAAACTCGAAGCAGGTAAATATTCATTCATTTAACAATGCTCTAGGTTGCCTCAATTAAAATTTGCTCCATGAAACACTTCCACAGAAAAACATACCTGAGGACAAAAACCACCGAAAAAAGCTTTTTTCCTGTTTCCCACTTAAATATCAGATCTAAAACTGAGATAGAAGCTGTTTAAAGTCTCTGTTATCTGGCAAAAAGTAAGAAAATAATGATATTAATTTTTAAAACACTGGAAACTCCCCCAAAAATGTTTTGTACTCTATTAAATGTTTAAATAGCGCCTGGCTTGGTAGATACAAGCTGGAAATAATTTACTAGCAGGGGAACTTCCATCCTTAAACTGCAGCTGATAGAAAAATTTTAAAACCTTCTCAATCCTTGAAGGCCAGCTGACAAACACAGAGATCTCTGTATTTGTGGGCATATTTTATAGAGTTGTATAAAACAGACATTTCAGATGTATAAAATAGACATTTTAGATGTATAAAAGAGGTATTTTAGATATATAAAATAGACATTTTAGATGTATAAAACAGATATTTTAGATGTATAAAATAGGTATTTTAGATGTATTTTTGGGCTATTTCTCCACGGATGGACACACGCTCATCATCCAGCAGAGACAGGAGGTAAAATGAGGACGACAAGGCCACTCAACCTCTCCTTGGGACGCGAGGCACCCAAGACCTTTTCACTCCTCGTTTCCACCTCCAAGGACACCCAAAAAAACTCTTCTCCACCAAATAACCTTGGAATAAAAACCTCCACAGAATCCCAGTCACCATCCCAAGGACCCAGTTCTGGTATCTATGGACGGCTCCCAAGGCTGGATCCCAACCCCGCGCTCACCCGCTCCGCGCTGGCCCCTTGGATCTTCCTGGAGAGGAGCCTCTCGGAGGGCTGGAAGCTCCTTAAGAGCATGAACGCATCTCAAGAGATCTTAACTCTTAATATCTGCAGACTGGCATCTGCTTCCTCGGCAGTTTAGCCCCAAATGTACGTCTGGGAAGAAGCAGAGCCCTAAAACCAGGCGGGATTTCTATGAAATCCAGCCCTGCACTGATTTGGCTTTAGAATCTTGTTACGTGAACATGAGAACCCCAGGAAAACAAATTCCCTTTGGCAAAATATTGAAGGTTGGGAAAGCCTGGTCACTCACCAAAACGAAGGGCTCAGCAGACGTTGCGAAAATAAAACGTGCAAAAATAAACTCAACCCTGTTAAATATTTAAATACACCTAACCACACCACAGAATAGGCCAAATTGGTCATAAAAACACAGTAATATGTTAAAAAAAATAAATCTAAAAAATCTAGAAGTTCAAACAGCTTGTTTTATTTCCTATATTTTGATTCACCACGAGCCTTACATGGGGACACTCAAGCATCATTTAGACAAACACAAAAACCGACTCTGAATAAACCCCACGTGCACAGCACCCACAAAACCAACATTTGGGATGTGGAATGACAGCGCTGCCCCTCGGGATGCTGGCCAGGAAAGCCCATGAGACTGGAGCAGCACATGCAGAGCGAGGTCCTGAGGGGCTGGGGTTTCATCAAGGGCTCCCATTCTTCTGGGGACAAGAGCCATTGTTCCCTGGGCCACCAGGGCTCTCTGGGGACACTGCTGAGGCACATCTGCCCAAATCAGGTTTTGTTCAATTCCTCAGGAATAACAGCTGAAGAGTAACCTGGTGGAATTGGCTTTATTTATTCCAAAAATTCGTTGAGGTGAAAGAATAAATGAATTGAAACCCACAGGAGCCGGCAGAGAGAAATCCAGGGAATTAAATGAAGCATGTTTGGGGTTGATTTTCCTTCTCCTTCCTCCCAACCTCATTTTAGGTGACTTTGTGGCAGATTTTTATGGCGTAACTTCACCTCATCTTCCAGACACAGAATATTTACTTAAAAAACCCATCCTACAGCTGCCTAAACTCCAGAACTGAGCTTGTCAAGCCCTTCCCTCCACCAGCCAGACCCCAAAATTTCTGATTTCCGTCATGGGAGTGTGAATTTGGTGGCACAGAAGGACAATGAGCTGCAATCACCCCGACTGCACTCCAGGAGCAGAGCTGGAAAACTCACCCTGCGGGGTGATTGCAGCTGGAAATCTCAGCCTGGATAAAGGAGTGCTGGCGGTGACAGGGAATGGGGGCTGGAGGGAAAAATTTCCAGCTGGAGGGAAAAATTTCCAGCTATTTAGGGAGGAGAACGTAATCAGTAAGCAAATGAATTAATTAATTAATAAAGACTAAGAGCAGCAGTTCACGAAATTTCCTGAGAAAAGATCTTATTGCGGATTTTTTTTTAGTCGCCCCAGGGCACTTAAAAACCACGTTTAACACGCTCAGAATTAGGCAAGATCAGGAGTGTGCAGCCTTCAGCATTCCTGGATATAAAACACCAGGAAAATGCCCTCCCTTCCACGAGCTCCGCTTTTCCAGAGCCATTTTATTCCCTGCACCACAAACCGATCCCGAATCCAAACAATTCCCGCTGTTAATCTGCTTTTGTGCTTCCTTTCAGCACAGCGCATCCCCGGCGAGGGAAACTCCCTCCTGGGGACAAACCCCGGGAATTCTGCAACCTGCTGAAAGATTTCCCTCCCTGTTTTTCCAGCCAAACCCCTCCAGTATCCAGAGGGATCATCCCACAGCGAGTCGGGCACCTGCCTGAGAGTCAAAATTCATCTGCAGCAGCTCAGGAGATGAAAGCAGAGACACACAAAAGCTCGGGCTTGGCTGACGGGGAGTAATTGCAGGCAGAATTCCGTGGCAGGAATTTATGGAATTCTATCAAAGGCACTTACAGGGGAAGGGAATGAAAAAAAATCACCCTCAAGTTTAAATAGAATGCGCCGAGAATTGGATAAAATACAGAAATAATTCGCATCAAACAAAAGATGTGAAAGGAAAACATGATAAAAGTTTAATTGTAATTGAGTTAATTGCTTTCTTCTTTTCCCATCATATTTAATAGTTTATAGAGAATATTTAGCAGTTTTTATGAAATACTTAGCAACTTATATAGAGCATTTAGCTATTTATAGAGAATATTTAGCAGTTTCTATAGACCATATAGCAGTTTCTATAGAATACTTAGCAATTTATATAGAATATTTAGCAGTTTCTATAGACCATATAGCAGTTTCTATAGAATATTTAGCTATTTATATGAAATATTTTGCAGCTTATAGAGAATATTTAGCAGTTTTTATAGAATACTTAGCAATTTATATAGAATATTTAGCAGTTTATATAGACCATATAGCAGTTTCTATAGAATATTTAGCAGTTTCTATAGAATATTTTGCAGTTTATGGAGAATATTTAGCAGTTTCTATTGAATATTCAGCTATTTACAGAAAACTAGGAAACCCCGGGAAGGCCTTACTCAGGAGCACACACCGACGGAGCAGCAGGCGGGATATTTTATGCCATCATCCCGAATCCATCCCAACTCGGAGGCTCCCACGAAGGATTCCCTGAGGATTCCAGCCAGGCCGAGCCCTGGCGGGAGGAGCGGCTCCTGCCGGGTGCATCTGCAGCATCCCCTGGGAGAGAGCCCTGTCTTAACTCCCTGCCCTGGCAGCCCGATAAATGGGAATATTGTGGATTCACAGGGAATCGCTGGAGAAGGGGCTGAGCTGGGATCACGTAGGCACGACTGGGCAGTGAACAAATGGCCATTTATGCTGAATTTCCCCCGCTTTTAACACGTGCCGAGGGATAAACCGTGGGTTTATCGAGCGCGCAGATGTCAAAAATAGATATTTACGGGGTTAACAAGGATTTATTGTTGGTGGGGAGGGAGTTCTGCCTCCAGACACATATTTTCTCCTCTGCATCCTTCAGGATTTCCACAGCAGGTTTATAAAAACTCAGCCAGGGACATCAGAGTGGGCAGGGAAGAGCCCAAAGAGCGGCCCTGAGGGAAAACGATGATTATTTCTGGGAACATATGGCTGTGGAGGGATAAGGACCCTGCTCCTCTCTGAGTAGGTCACACCACACCACAGAGAAGACAGAAAACCCACCAGAGGGAAAATGGGTTTATTACAGAAAAAAAAGAATGAGGAATTATTCACTTTGCAGGAAAAAAGAGGGGTTTCTGACAAGTCTTGTCATTCAAACTGGACAAAAAAAACCACGGAATCCAAACTAATTTTAAGAAAGAGGCAGAAAAATCATGGGATATATTTGTACTTCTGTCCTTCCTCTCCCGTTACACCACAAGGAGGGATCGTCTGGTGTAAAAACCCACCCAGAGTGGCAAAGAGACACCAGAAATCCTCCCTTGCCACCTGCTTTGTGCTGCTCCCACGGAGCCAAAAGCCGCTTTCCAAGGGCAGATCCCAATCAGCAACGTGGGCACGGCACCTTTTGCCCAGGGCCCACGTCAGCCACCCCAGGACTGAAACAGCAGGTTGTTTTTGGGCTAAAGGAGTTCATTTTCACTGAACAGGTCTCACTGAGCTGTACAGAGCCAGACCAGCAGCAGCAGCACCAGATACCTCCGGCTCTCCCGGAGTTCTCCACGACCCTTGGATCGCTTGGCCCCAAGGACTCGCTCTGTCCATCCCATCACGTCAGTGTGACAGACACCAGGAGCAGTGTGGGGCAGGAAAAGGAGTGGGCTCAGAACTCCCTGCCCTCAGGTCCTAAAACTCACCTTGAAGGGTGGGCAGCATTAATTTTTAGTGCTTCTTATAAACCCCCTTTACTCATCCAGGCCGTGAGAAACCGGATCGATCAACAAATCACAGGATGCAACTTGGGTTTCCATTGGGAAACCCCAAACCTGCCGGTGAGCAGAGCTGAAAGCGAATAATTTATTCCATTTCCAAGCTCCTTTGTAACTTATCCTTCACTTTTACACCAGAGAGTGGCAGGAAATCAGCCTCGAGATCAGACACGCGAGTGCCAGAGAATGGAGCCAGCGGATCGCTGACGCATAAATAAAGTTTTAGATTTACAGGGAACAAGCCTCCCACTGTAACACGGGCAGGGTGACTTTTCAGATGTTTTTATGTCAGCATTGGCCTAAAAACAAAATCCAGTGGGAACGGGGAGGGTTGGATTCTCTCCGTGCTGGCACCTCCTGGGGCTGTACGGAGGCAGCGGGGTTAGACCCGAGGGCAGGCCTGGTTAAACCCTGTCCTTGGTGTTTGCATAACTAACGAGGCGATGCTGGGAATCATTTTATCCTAATGAGCTAAATCATTCCGGGATCATTTGTCTCACCGAGGATTTGTTTTTAGCTCGTTCTGCCGCCGAGAAAACGCGGATCTGGTGGAGAAACCTCATCCCGACACCTCGCCCCTCCCGGATCCTGAACCCTGCGAGCTCATCGCTGACCATAATCAAGCAAAAGTATCCCCATTTGTATTCTCCTGCCCTGCCTCCAGCACTGGTTACACGGGGAACAGCACCGCTGAGTTTCCACAACAGGAAAACGAACACGCGGCTCTGAAATCCGTGGGATCCTGCGAGGCTGGAGCGGGATGCGGAGCCAGCCTGACCTCCTGACACCGCCAGCGCCAGCTCTGAGCCAGCCAGAGCCCCCCAGCTCGGTGCAAAACGGCTTTTCCACAGCAATAAAAGCAGGGGGAAATCCAGCAGAGGTTGTTCTAAAGGCATGGTAACGGCCACACCAGGGGTTTCTACCCGCTTCCCGCTGGGATCTCTGTGATTTACAACAATTCCCACAGGACAACCTCTCTAAAGCAATAGAATAATATTTTTTTAGATAGAAAACACATTTATTGTGTCTGTTCTGCCCAGTGGAAATTTCCAATCCATCAGCCCAGCGGTTGGTGTGGGCTGAAAATGAATCTTGAAGTGATTTTTTAAAAATGAACCACAGCCTGGGCTCCCGACACCAGGAAAATCAACCAGTACACCCCTGACAATGTGGGTTACACCTGAAGGATATTCCTGCAGGAATTCCCACAGTTTGGGCAGGTTTTCATACCTGCCCATGGCCATTGCCAAGTAAAAATTCCCAAAATATGAGAGAAATTCTGCGAATACAGAAAAGAATAATCCAGCCCATTGTATTGGCAAGTTATGTGTTTAGAAACAGAATTTAATAATCATTAAGGAATTTTTAGTATTCCCCCCAAGCACAGAGGACTTTAGCAGGAAAGAGCACACACACTGGCTACACTTGGAAACACAATAATTAATCTCTCAAACTGATTTCATTTTTAATTTGATTTAATCCAAAACTAGGCTGGATGGGGCTTGGAGCAACCAGTGTCCCTGCGCACGGCAGGGGGAGGAATGAGACGAGTTTGAAGATCCCTTCCAGCCCAAAACATTCCATGATTTTATTACAGAGCGGCATATTTTAATGAACAAGGAAGAGGATCAGGAAGCTCTTTAGCAGCAGCACCGTGGTTCTCCTTTACTCCCAAACAAATATCATTCTTCCCTTGTGAAGAATTCGACTTGTGAAGAGCCACATTTCCCTACAGAGGCTCTCAGAAAAGAATTTAAAATAATGCTAACCACAGCCTCAGCCTCCTGCCAAACCCCGGAGCCCCGCTGGGGAGCGGAGCAGGACCAGCCCCGGGAGCGCCTCCAGCACCTCTGCACCGCCAAAAACGCCCGGAGAACCCTGTCCTGCGGCCGTGACCCCCCAAACCAGGGAATCTGGGGGGAGAAAGGGGTGTTGGGAAGGGAAGAGGGGGTTCCAAACACGGGGGGCTCTTGGAAACCCCCTCCAGCTCCCCCGGGGCTCGTCCCGCCGCTCCCGTCGCAAACCGGTTCTGCTCCTGGAAGGGAGCGAGGAGTCCCCGAATCCAGCTGGAAGCACCGAGAGAAGGGAAAACGGACATTTCCCTTTAACCCGACACAGGCACGGGTTGTTTTGCTAAGCACGTGTCAACCCGAGTGGCTTCTCGCCAAAAAAAATCCCCTTTTTCGCTGTAACAATAGAGAAAACAATAGAGAAAAACAGTAGGGAAAACAACAGGGAAAACAACAGGGAAAAGGGGTAGAAAGAAGGGATTTGGGGGTTTAAACCGAGACAGGGATGTACCTTTGCCGCACAGATTTTCCAGCCCTGGCTCAGGGGTTTTCCATCGCGCCCTCGGCGGCCGGGGCAGCCCGGGAGCCGGGAATGCGGGAGCCGGGAATGCGGGAGCCAGGGATGCGGGAGCAGGCTGGGCTCGCCTCCCTGCCGGGGCCAGCTCATGGAGCGGCAGTGCCCGCTCTCCTCTGCTGGGAAGGCGAGATTAGGATCTCCGGCGGGCTGGGAATTGTGCTGAGCTCCAGCTTTCCTTCGTGCTTCATTAAAAAGGAGCTGCTGCGTTATTCCTGGCTGGGGCGTACAGATCAAACAACCAGGCGGTTATCCTCGTCTTTGTTCCAGGGAAAATAAACTACGGATAGCAAAGGATTAATTCAGAAGCGCAGGGAATTAGCAGCCAAAAAGGAGAGGAATCCTGCGAGCCGGGATTCCTGCCGGTGGGGTTACCTTATTCCCGGCAGCTTTCCCGCTTGGCGGGGCTGGTGCTGCTCTTCCCGAGGGTCCCCGGCCAGCGAGCTCCAGCTCCCCGCTGCAGCTGGGAGTGTCTGCCTGGCGCTGAATCACCCGGCAGAAGGCTGCAGGAAGCTTCACCCAAGCAAAACTCGGGCTGCGAGGCTGCGGGGTTTCATCTCGCGCCAGCTTCCAGCGGGGTTTGTTATCTGGGCTGCTCGCAGGTTTTAAGGACGTTAATGAGGTTTATCGCACCGAAGTCACGGCTGTGTCTCGGCAGGCCGAGCACGAAAATCCCCGCGTATTTCCAGACCGTGACATCACATCTCGGCTCGGCTGAGCGGCTTTCAGATAACAGGCGATGCCCCCTCCCTGAGAATTCCGAGATAAAATAGTGAAGAAGCGCCTTTTGTTCGAAGTTTTAACAGCACAGCTTAATTCATTTCGGGGCATTAATTAGTCATGCAGAAAGTATTCAAAACAGTCTGTGCACCTATTCATAAAATATTTCATGACTATGAAATCAGCACCGGCTGCCAGCCGAGAGCTGCTCGGAAGGGCAGGAGCGCTCCTGGGAGAAGCTCCACCACCCCTCTCCCACTGCCGTCCCCGCTCCCAGCACACGGATCAGGGGCTCCACCGGTCTTTCCTGCTCCGTGCTGCTCCCGTTTCCTCTTCCAGTGTTTATGGGAAGAGCATCTCCAAAACGGAACCTCCCTCAAGCAGGTCTGACACAGCCGGAGACGCTTCTGTCCCCTGGGTTCTGAGCGCTGCCACGCGTTCTCTCCTCCAAATAATTCCATTTGAAATCGCAGAATGCCAGGATATCCCACAAGGATCATCCAGTCCCACCCCTGGCCCTGCACAGGATACCCCAAAAATCCTTCCCGGGAGCAGTGTCCGGATGCTGTTGGAACTCTGGCAGCCTTGGGGCTGTGCCCCTTCCCTGAGGAGCAGGTCCTGTGCCCCACAACCCTCTGGAGGAAGAACCTTTTCCTAATATTTGCTCTGTTGATACGAACATTGATCACTCCCTGAAAAAGCTGCGAAGTCAGACCCAAATCTGGAATTAATCGCTTATGATTTACCCACACGGCATCTTGGAGATGTCTGTGTTTTCCTCTTGGGGTTATTAAAGCAGAAATATTAATTTTAAAAAATCCTTAGGTTTTTGCATGGAAAATGCTGCAGAATTGAGCCCTGAGTCACGATCTAGGACAGACCACTGTGTCCCAAAAGTCAGATAAAGGCTGGAGGAGGACTTGAAAAAATTCCTGGAAGGAAGACCAGAAGAACAGGCAATGGATGAAGTGGTTTGGGAAAACCTCTGAGGGAGTAAGGAACATATCTCTGCGTGGGCAGGGAGTGATCCCCGTCCTTGGGGTGGTTCTGGACCGTGAACTGCTCGGGCAGGAGATTTGAAAGGCAGATCTGGGTGTCAGGACTTAGTCAGGGCTGGGTGTGGAGGCTGAGAGCTCCGCGCTGAGCAGGCATCGGGGTGGAGAGGGCAGGAACAGGGAATTCCGTATGGGAAAGAAGCCGTGGCAGTCCCAGAGACTGGGGGTGCTTGGGCCAAGACTCCCAGGGTCCAGAACAGGTTGGAAGGGACCTTAAAGCCCATCTGTGCCACCCCTACCTGGGCAGGGACACCTCCCACTCTCCCAGGGTGCTCCAGCCTGGCATTGGACACTTCCAGGGATCCAGGGGCAGCCACAGCTTCTCTGGGCACCCTGTGCCAGGGCCTCCCCACCCTCCCAGGGAAGAATTCCTTCCTAAAATCCAACCTAAGTCTCCCTTCTTTTGGTTTAAGGAAGCATATGCCTGGATTTTATCAGGCGGCAGCTGCAGACGTGGCTGAGGCACAGCAAACACTCCGTGGTTCTCTACAGAGGGAGGCGGCAGCCAGCCTCACCCCAAAAATAGATGGGGAGAGAAAGAAATCTCCTTTTAGAGATTAGAAGAGTGGAACAGACCCCGAGCATTGCTCACAGAGGGTGGACGCCCTCCTGACTCAGCTCAAATCGCCCGTCAGACCCAAATTCCTCACCTGACAGGCGGGGTTTAATACCACGCCCTAATTATCGCCACATTTATCCCCACAGATGCCATGGACAGGAACAGAGCGAGCTGCGTGCTGCTCTCCGTGCCCGTGAATCATCCCGGGGAATCAATCACAACCAGCCTGGGAGCTTTGGTGAGGAGAGAAGGAGCAGCCAGGCTCCGAGACGGCCTCGGGGAGATGAGGAGTTTGACAGGACGGGCAAGAAATCCCGACTCCGAATCGGGATTCGAAGGGCTGCAAAAACCTCGCGTTCCTGCGGGGAGATGAGGAGGTCAGAATGCCTCACCGGGAAGGTTGAGAGGGATCAATTTATTCCCGTCAGGATCCACAGGAGTGAACCCCTCCCTGCCCGTGCGTGCCCAGAGTGACTACGAGCTCTGTGTGAACCCCACCGTGGAAACAACCCGTAAAATCACGTCAATTGTGAAATAAATTGTGAAGGGTTTAGGACTCCCATACAGAGGTGAGGATTAAAGAAGGAATTGATGGCAAGCGTGGAAAAAAAAAAAAAAAAGCTGGGTAATTCACCGGGAAGGACGTTTCTCTGTTTTCCTGAGGAGCAGCCAGGCTCCACGTGCTGAGCGGGGCTCCAGGCGCGGGGTGCTGGGGGCAGCAGTGTCCAGAACAGCCCAGTAAGTGCTGGGGTGGCTCATGCCAAGCCAAACTGGGCCATCCCGGAGCATCCAAAGCCAGCTCTTAACAGCAATTATGAACTCGTTAATTTAAAGTGTCTCACGAAAGAAGGAAAGCTCGTGGAGGGCAACATCAGCTCTGCTGGTGACAAATGCCGGGGTTGTCCTTCTGCTGGGGGACATCTGTTCCTTCAGGAATGGCTCTGGGGGCCGTGGCTCTGCCTCAGGGCACCCAGGAAAAATAGATTTGAATCTTCTCACCCCTTCAGACGCTCTCGAGTTGGGCAGGAATGCCCTTGGCTTCTGGGACAGCTTTCAGCGGCTTTTATTCATTTTTGGATGAATAAAATTCCTCAGACTCCTCACAAACACTGGGGAAAGAGCTAAACTGGGATTCATAATTTCACTCTCCATGCTCGCCAGACAAAGTCTGGTCTAGCACAAAGCTGGGCTTTATCTGTGTGTCAGATCAGTAATTCTGCTGTTAAATATAACTTCTTGCTGCTATTTACAGCTCTCCACTATCAGCATCAAATAAAACATGCCTGCCCAAATGAAATTTTGCTGTAGCCCTTTTTTAAAGACCCTTCTGCCAGTTTTAATCCCATTTAAACCTTTGCTGAAGCAAAGAGCACCCAGCATTTGGTGTTTCTGGAAAATCAGCTCAGCTGTTGCAGGCAATCCCTGAAGGGGGATTAATTTCTGATGAACTTTTGGATTTAGACCAAGATTTCAGAGGACAAAGCACCTTTGGCTCTGTGGAGTTGGGGCTGGGTGTTGGAGCAGCCCTGAGGAGAAGGATTTGGTGGATAAGAGGGTGGGTATGACCCAGCCCCATGTGCTGGGATCCCAGAAACCCCAGAGCTGCATCCCGAGATTTTCGGAATTATGACCCTCCCAGTACCCCCTAATTCCTCCAAACCTCAGGAGCTGAGGTGTTTGTGTCCTGACCCTGGGGAGCATCACCAAAACCCAGCTGTGCCAGCAAGAAAGAGCCCGAATTCAACAGCAAAATGGCAAAACTGACACCCAAGAAACGCCAGCAAAACGTTGAGTTCGGGACTCTTCGAGCCCAAAATTCGCTACCAAAACTCCACCAAATTCACTCCTCTGGGAGAGGATTCCCTGCCAACACCCCTTGGAGATGCATCCCAAGGTGTTGGTGCTTCCCAGGCGGATTGCAAATGTGGAGTTGAGGTTCCTGCATGCCCGAACAGTCCTGGCTTTCTCCTGGAATTAGTGACATAATTAACAGCATTTAATGACCTTCGGCGGGCACTCGGAGCCAGAAGGAGCAGTTTAAAGAGTGAATTTTCCAGTGCTGCAGAGGGAAGAAAAGGAAAATACCTGCGGTGTTGCTGGTCTCCAGCATCTGCCTGCTCTCCCAGTAGTAAAACTGGAAACAGGTGATTAAATCCCAGCGTTTTAGGAAGAACGGGATAGACTGGGAATTCCTGTATCCCTCATTTCACTGCAGGCTTCCTGGCTGGAGAATCATTTGAACAGAGGAGAAAATCGGATCCATTATGAATCCTAATTCCATCCAGTTTAACACCCCAACTAGCAAAGCACCCCAAAAATAAAAAAGGAACTCAGCACACGCCTTAAATTTCCATGATAATTCCCAATTACGATTCCTCTTGGACACCTCCTGTGAGAGAAACTGTCTTGACAGAGCAAAATACATCTCAAATTCAATTAAAATAAAATGAATACCTCAAATAAACAAGGAAATATCCCAGGGAAAAGTGAGGTAAGAAAGGTGGGCAGGTGAAGGGAAGTTGGAGGGGGAAAACAGGAATATTCCAAGGGCACAGGGGCAACAGAACACTGAGAAACAATTCCAGGCTGGCCCAAAGAAGCTGTGGGAATGTGGAGATGTTCGAGGCCGGAGGTTTTGAGGTGTGGAGTCTGCTTGAACAACACCCCACGATTCATAAACTCCACTTCCAACGCGCCCGTCGAGAGCAAGATTTCGGTGAACAACTCACCGCGTGCTTTCCTTGCTTCCTTGGCCAGGGAGGAAATTCCAGAGGCGAGGACTGAGCGCAGAAACCACAGCTGTGACCCTTGCTGCTGCTCGGAGAATGCTCCACAGGAGGAGCACTTCTGGATCAGCAGCAGCTGGAAAAAACACGGAATAAAGGATTTTAAAAAGGGAATTAGTGATGTAAAAAGGGGTTAATTTTTTTTCCACAGTCTTGGGGTTTTTTTTTGCCGAAGAAGGGAGACAAATGAGAGGAATGAAAGAGACCCTGCTTCCCTCTGATTATCTGCCAGGAGCGCCAGAGCTTTAATTCCTGGAGTGAAAACCAATGAGGAGCCTAAGGAGAGCCTGGGTTGGAGACCTGGTGGAATTCCTGGTGGACAGTTGGGAATGATGCCGATGGCTCCGTATTCCAGCCGCTCTCCCTCTCGGACTGGCATAAAAAAGAAAACACAGGAGAGCTCCTGAGGGGCTTTTGACAACTTTTGAGGATTTCTTGCCATTTTTTCCTTTTCCCACCTGGAATGGGAGTACTCCAGCCTTAAAGTTCATTTAGCATCAACCACAGCTGTGGATGTTCCTGGATCCCTGGAGGTGTCCGTGGCCAGGCTGGACGGGGCTTGGAGCACCCTGGGATAGTGGAAGGTGTGGAAGGGGGTGGAATGGGATCAGCTTTAAGGTCCCTTCCACCCCAAACCATCCTGGGATTCTGTGAAAACAAAATAACAAATATCAATTAAATTCCATCAATGATTTTTTTTCCTGCCATTAATTAAAAAATAAAAAGAAAATAACAAAACAAAACAAAACAAAACAAAACA